>OY365807.1:35945071-36078171 GCA_959347315.1 Bimastos eiseni
CATGCTGATTGGTGGGTAAAATGCTGTTTCGCTGATTTGCGTTTTTATAAACAGCAATCTGAGGAAACTATTGAACAACTGTTATTTGCACATATCATGAACGTAGGCTTCTATTGTTTTCTTAATGAATAATTGCTCCACCTGTCGGTCGATTCTCAATTGCATTTACTGCTTGAGTAGTAAATAACTCGTAAATATCACTCAAGTTTTCGCTATATTCAAATCAAATGTATCCTAACTTTTCAAATTTTAACATTTCTTTGGGTAATGAAAATATATAGGCATATAGTGTCTAGGGTCAGTCAACCATTTTTGATTGACTTTACTGATAAACTGGGATCGTTCGTGAACTAAGTCTGTTATCATTTAAACTAGTATTGAAGACAACTTTGTTCTGATTAACTGTGACTAATACATTAGTAGGCCTATGATGACCAATGCCTCATAAACAGTGCTGTCTGTTTGTTGATTTTAATTAACTATATTGAAGACAACAAAGTTCTAATTAACTGTCATTAATGCAATTAGTACATTAATTAATGCTTCATGAACTCTTTAAACCAAACAGGCTTAAAGGCTTCATAAATACTTGTTTGCTCGTTTTACCAATCAGCATTTTGCCATTCACCTTGCTGATTGTCTGCTTTGTAAAATGATGACCAATCAGCAAGTTCCGATCAGCATTTGACCTCAGCAGATCAGCAAATCAGCATTTTACCCGTGCCCTCACAGCAATAGATATTGTGTAACTAACCAGCAGAAGCACGTGGAAAATTTTTACTGTTCGTTTTTGGTTGTTTGCAATATGGCGGCTGCCACTTTGGGGTGCTGGTAAAATGCAAAGCGGCAAACTGCGGACCGGTGGAACGCGAATCAAAATGCGAACCATAGATGCGAACGGATCAGGGTAAGGCACCGTGAGGGTCGGTTAGGGTCAGGGTGGGCATCGTGAGGGGCAGTTATTATTAGGGTTAGTGTAGTTGATAGATAGCGTTCAGGGTCATGGCTAGTATCGTTTATAGATAATTGCCGAAAACCTTTGGCCGCATGAATAAAAATATAAATGGCAACCATTGGCGCGAACCTGTCACGTGGCTCTTGGCAGCCAATCGAAGATAAGTTCGCAAACGGTTCACATTTCATCCACACCCGCCATGTTGGGCGTTGTTGAAATCTCCAGAAAAATAGCATGTGCTTGTGAACATTAGATGCTCTTTTCGGCCTTCACTTAAACCATTATTGTAATTGGGAACAATGCCAACATACCCAATTAAGATTATTACATTTAAAAAATTTCTTATAAATTTAGAATTTCTTAAGAAAAATTTCATTTGTGAAATAATCATGCAGCGCATTTTCTCTGATGGAAGGCATGCATGCGTGTAGATATTTTTATTTCAGTTTTCTTTCCATGCTCATGTTATTCTTACAGGTCAGATACGTTGCACATAATGGACATCAAAATCATAGTCTGTTGGGAGAACTTTATTATGGTATGAGTAATTGAAGTCAGCCTTCTATTGTGAATTTTAAAAGCTGTGTCTCTAATTTTAGCATTGTAAATTTGTAAATATATAATGCCTCCACCAAAACAATTTACTCAGTTATTTTGGATTCTTTTGAGACTTTATGTAGAGCCTGTAGATGACAGAAACATAAAAAAACTTAGGTTTGTTATGATGGTTTTGTTTTATAGGCCATGATTATTAGGGATGAACCGAGTGTCTATTTTGTGCCGAGTCAGAGTATCGTGTTTACGAGTTTAATTGTTCCGAGTCCGAGTTTCTAATATTTATAGAAATTCTCAAGTTTTGGTTCATCCCTCACGATTACCATGGGGTCATCGGAGGGTTGATCATCAAGGTTAGTAGGTCACTACAGTTGACATACTGTATGATGAAGGGTTGGCATATATGTAGCAAATCAACTTTTGTGGGCAGCATGGCAAGCACAGCTTAAAATTATTGCAATTGAAAGTTGATGGCTAGTCTTTCAATGTGGCATTATATCAGCAAATTACGCTTTAGAAATGCGTATAACTTTCTGTAACACGTCCTTTAAGTAAGATCTGTTTTATTAAGGTGCGCTATAAATGATAGGTGTATTGTATTGTATAATGAAGACTTACCAGATTTTAACATATTGGACATTGATGAAGGTTTAACAATTTTTTGAATTTTTTTGATGAATTGTGCAGAAATTCTTAGCCAAAATACTTCACAGACAGGGCCGTATCGAGCTATTGTGCCCTGTGCCCAGCATCAACCTGGCGCCCCACATTTTGAAAATAGTATTTGCGCCCTATGTCTAGCATCAATCTGGCGCCCGCACATTTTTAAAATAGTGCATCTTATGGAATAATAAGTTATTCCATCCTGAAATTTGCGCCATTTCCACATTTGTGCCCTGGGCAACGGCCCCACTGGCCCCTCCCTCGGTACGGCCCTGTTCACAGATGCAATATTGAATGCACAACACTTGTATAAGATGTGATATTCCAGTTTGTTGACTCCATACACATTGTTTTTAAATAAGATGCCAAATCTGAACTGATTGGGTAGCCTTCTTTTTGGCATTAATATTAGGGTTTCCTAATATATTGATATCTCAGCTTTCAATTAATTTAATTTAACTTTAATTATTATATATATACATATATATATACAATACAATACAACTTGGCATTTATAACGCTCTTTATCACGACAAATCGCGTTCGAAAGCGCGTACATGTCTCGATGACGCAACTGCAGTTGTAATGCAGAGCATT
Source organism: Bimastos eiseni (assembly GCA_959347315.1). Lineage (NCBI taxonomy): Eukaryota > Metazoa > Annelida > Clitellata > Crassiclitellata > Lumbricidae > Bimastos > Bimastos eiseni. Next base: position 35,947,842 of record OY365807.1, read on the forward strand.
GTGTGCGACAGACTTGCTCAAGGTCCATCATACACAGTGACACCCCAGACGAGGGTCGAACCCACTCGCTCAGCGCACACTGAGCGTTACGGGCTGACCGCTATTACCGCTCGGCCACCATGCCACATCTTTTTTGCATTAATATTCGGGTTTCCCAATTGATATCTCAGCTTTAAATTAATTTATTTTTACTTTAGTTATTATAAAGATAGAAATTTTCAGATCCATCTGGGGCAATCACCACAAATGCCTGGTATCAGGAACATGATGATCTGATATAATTTTACAATATGACGTGTGTGATTTTGTTACTGTAGTTACTTTGCCTATTCACTAACTTTTGCATTTATTATGTTGTACACAGATATGGTAAACTGACTGACTCGCAGTGAAGGGAATACGGATATCATCACTATGGAATGGCTGTGTGGGGCCTAAGGGCAGGAATTGTTGAATTTCAGCAGCATAGAAGAGGATAATAATTCTGATATATAAAGCTCACACGTTGCTATTAATGACAATGTGTTCACTTTTGCTCCATTAAAATTAAGATCTAAATCAATCAATCAATGGGAACTTAATAAAAAAACTCAAGATATCTACTCGCAGGCGCTCCTGGACTGACAACGGCTGAAAATACGGATTTAAATGTAGAACAAAATGCAGGTGAGGCATTTCTAGGCAGGAGGCATAGCTCTTGGTGAATCCCATTCCAGATGATAGGGCCCAAAGCTGGAAAAGTCCGATATTGCATCGTAGTGGAATTATCATGCTTTTTGATGTTACTGGCTAGCATTTTTATTTGAATCCCTGTTCTCTTAGTAGGCACCAAGACCAGCAGATCATTAAGGTGAAAATTATCCAAGCACCGCCTAGCTATTGTAGTATTGTATGGTATATTTTTTCATTGATTAGCACTAGTTGTCATGATGTCACTAATTCACGAGTCTTAATAGTTATCCATATCCGTGAATTAGTTACAAATTATCCGAGGAGCCCAAGCATAGGAATAGGTTAAGGAAAGGCATACCAGCAATGGGATTCTCTTGGTGAAGAAACACAGAACCATGTGCTGCCACATGACGACGTAACAGGTTTCATGCTCTTACGCACGATTCAGGACCTCACAAATATGTCTTGTGCCGTGGTCCTAACAACGAGGTTGGCTATGGATTAGCATTTATGATTCGTGAATTTGTGCTGCCTTCTACATGCTGTTTTCTTTTTTTATTTTGTCTGTAGGCCTATAGCTAAGTATTTGCAGAGCATGGCTTGCAAAGAGTCACTGAGAAGCAAGAAGCTGACTGTTCCGAATGCCCACAGACCTGTTCCCTCCGACAAACAGGGAGAACACGGGGCTGCAAACGCACACACGTCCCTGGTGCATCCAAGGGAAAGAATAGGAACCAGAACAAAAATGGCATCTTCGACTTCCAAGCATCGTATTAAACGCTGTGTGACGGGCCTGCCTTTTCATCTGCAGTGTTCAGCACTGTGGTCAAAAGCTCCGGAAACTCCTCGATTGCCTGTGAATTAAGAACTTGAGTCGCTTGTGAGAGCAGACTTCAGGAGTAAAATTGAGACGCTTCTCACCAAAGTGCCCCTCCAGACTTCAGGAGTAAAATTGAGACGCTTCTCACCAAAGTGTCCCTCCAGACTTCAGGAGTAAAATTGAGACGCTTCTCACCAAAGTGCCCCTCCAGACTTCAGGAGTCAAATTGAGACGCCTCTCACCAAAGTGCCCCTTCTCAGAATTTCTACAGGGAAGAGTTCATGCTCATCGAACAAGTCAAGATTGAGAACGCTGTGAACTCATAATATCTACATAAAGATAAAGAACATTATGAACTACCACATTGCCTTAGGTAGCTGTACTAGAGTGCCGTTGTGAGTTAATTGCTGTGATATATGCATACTTTGTAAGTTAAATCACAGCCTTTATTTTAATGCCCGCACTAGGCTTATCATCCTGCAGAACAAATATCTATAAATTGAATTTGTGCAAGCGCATCTATTTATGTACCAATGCGATAAGAATCTCCTCCCATGTCATGCTAAATTGGGACTGTCCCAACTGGGTTCCTATTGCTTCCAATGTGTTATTTTAATGATGCCTGTTTATTATAATTATTACCTGTTATATCTGAAGATTAGACTACTATTGAAACGATAAAATGGAATTGAAACTGAGTTGTATATAAAGATAGAATGTCTATATTATAGATTTCTATGTTCTACTTCAACATTACAAACTATCATTGTGTGCATAAAGATGATGAACATTAGATTGTGACTAGGCATACTATAAATAACACATACCTGCCCCAACAGCTGTGACCAAGCTATGATTAGAGTAAACACAAATCTGCTTAGAGCAAAGCATTGGAGAAGTCCTTTACCTCTTCTGTTTGGGGTTTTCAGGTTTTCTTGAACCCCATACATTGCATATTATGTACTCATACATTTATTAAACTGATGTTGAATAAAGACTGAGTGAGAGCCAAATCTACCTTTTCACGAAAGTCTTCATCTGAGCTTAAACACTATGACGATATTGTCTATAATCATTGTAGGCCACTTCATTGGTAACAGTGGAAAATTTGACTGATAAAGCAATCGGGTATCATGCATTGGGCACGGTAACTGATTGTGAAGCACTGTCTTGATATTTGAACTGATGTCGAACCGACGTGAATTAAAGACGTCGGAAAACGCCGTCGGGACGACGTGAATTAGAGACGTCGGATTGACGTCGGAAAAAGCGTCGGGCCGACGTGAATTAGAGACATCGGATTGACGTCGGAAAAAGCCGTCGGGCCGACGTGAATTAGAGACAAATCGGATTGACGTCGGAAACCGACGTCGAGCCGACGTCTGAAAAACTCGCCGGATATCTGAGCACCCGCTGAGCGGTAAGACGTCGGTCAGTCGTCGGATACTGATGAGTTTGTGGACGTGTTACCGACGTCGGCCCGCTGTGGGTGGTTATCTGGGTTCTTCTTAAGATGGGAATGAATTCGGCTCTTCTTGGTTTCAGGCCTATATCAATGTCAATCGTGGCAGATTTGCAAGACTACGGAAAGAAGGCAATGCTATGGTTTCATAAAACGTTTCCCAAATATATTGCTCTAGGTAAACTGGGTCGGAATAGAACCTCTGCTGAATCTAGTCGATAAAACGATATGATTAATTTATAAGGGGATCATTAAATGGAAAACTTTATATCTAGTCATCATATTGCAGAATATTGCATGAGTTTCTCTATTCAATATTCACAACGGGAAGTGCTGCTTCTTTTCTTTACCATGGATTTTCTTTTCATTTCAAATATTATAGGCACCGTTGTGAAAGTGTAGCGACTGAACTATTTATATACAACGCACAAAGCCACACGCATGCCCGTCTATAAATGAGCATTGCAGCTCTATGTAGGCCTATAGTAGCCTATATAGGCTGTCGTCATTCTACATTTTTCTCGAATTATTTGGCATTATTTGGCATTATGTGACATTAAAATTATAATTTCAGCAGTTTCATTGACGCGCGGTTCCAGAAGAAGCCAAGTAAATATTGCAGTGGCAAATTTTTCGGCGCTCTGAAAAACTGATTCCGTCGCTGTTTGTTGTTATAGTAGCGCTTCAGAAATGTGGAATTTTTCGATTACGTTACGACTGTCGGTCGTATTCCAGTCGTTGATCGATGCTAAACAACTGACACTCCAAAGAGTTCAGCTCCCTTTGGCTAAGGCCATAGCTAATATATCAATCGAAGTGTCTCTTTTGCAATCAAAAGACATCACTTTCGATACAAGAGTTGACATGAATTCGCAGTAGGTCACATCGGAGACCTAATTATAAGGACTGAAGATTCCGTGAGTATAGGATCACCTATAGTGTTGCAGGAAGAAAATGTATGAACGCAGGCTAACATTTGATAAAGACACGATTGAACAAATGATATAGGCTTCTAAAGATATATCCTATACTAAGATATGCTCACTTGACAAAGGCATGTTTGTGTATGAAGTTCTTCTTTGTGTCACCATTCACACAAAAATTAATAGCTGTATAGTTGTGCACGCTAGGGATAGCCAGAATGAATTAGAAGCGATTACTTTACAGTTCGCTTTATCATTAGGCCTATGAAGCAGAAAGACGTCGTATACGTACGATTGTAATGTAAGCGATTATGAGATTACGCAATATAAATTATATATTTGGGTCTGCCCGTGTGTGTATCTGTATGAATATTTGATCTATGAATGACGTTACGTGGCGCAGATGAGTGTATAGTGTGTTTGAAAGTAAGAGACGTTCAACGACATCTGTTGGTAGAATGGTAACTGCCGTCCGACCGAGGGAGCCACTAGCGCTGAGAACGGCCTCTGATGTAAGGAGGAAAAGAGAAAGGCAGCCTGGAAGATGAATCGATGAAGTGATGGACTGATGAGCTGTCCAGGGCTTGGACGAGGTCAGAGGGTGACTCAAAATCTCAGGAGATGATGGCAGGAAAAATGGACTGACATTGTCGCTAGACCCAACAGCTCATATTAAAGCAATGGATGGATGGATGGATGAATGGATGGACGGTTGGATTAATGGACGGATGGATGGACGGACGAATGGATTAATGGACGGTTGGACGGATGGATTCATGGACGAATGGATGGATGGACGAACGAATGGATGGACGGATGGATGGCCGGACGGACGAACGGACAGACGGTTGGATTAATGGACGCACGGATGGATTAATGTATTATTGCATGCATGCATGGATAGATGGCTAAATCGACGGATGGGTGTATGAGCTGCCGGATGGATTAATGGATGGAAGAATGGACGAATGGAAGGATGGTTAAGGGATGGATGTATGACTTAATTTCTGAACGAAATGATGAATGGATCGATTGATGGAAGGAGAGAGCGCTGCACCCAACTAATCATGTATGAATGTCATGAACACTTATAGACGGATGAATTTTCGGATGGATGAATGGATAGATTATACAATGGATAGATTATACAATGGATAGATTATACAATGGATAGATTATACAATGGATAGATTATACTATGGATAGATTATACAATGGAGAGATTATACAATGGATAGATTATACAATGGATAGATTATACAATGGATAGATTATACAATGGATAGATTATACAATGGATAGATTATACCATGGATAGATTATACAATGGATAGATTATACAATGGATAGATTATACAATGGATAGATTATACAATGGATAGATTATACTATGGATAGATTATACAATGGATAGATTATACAATGGATAGATTATACAATGGATAGATTATACAATGGATAGATTATACTATGGATAGATTATACAATGGATAGATTACATAATGGATAGATTATACAATGGATACATTATACAATGGATAGATTATACAATGGATAGATTATACAATGGATAGATTATACAATGGATAGATTATACAATGGATAGATTATACAATGAATAGATTATACAATGGATAGATTATACAATGGATAGATTATATAATGGATAGTTTATACAATGGATAGATTATACAATGGATAGATTATACAATGGATAGATTATATAATGGATAGATTATACAATGGATAGATTATACTATGGATAGATTATACAATGGATAGATTATACAATGGATAGATTATACAATGGATAGATTATGTAATGGATAGATTATACAATGGATAGATTATACAATGGATAGATTATACAATGGATAGATTATACAATGGATAGATTATACTATGGATAGAGTTTACAATGGATAGATTATACAATGGATAGATTATACAATGGATAGATTATACTATGGATAAATTATACAATGGATAGATTATACAATGGATAGATTATACAATGGATAGATTATACAATGGATAGATTATACAATGGATAGATTAGACATGTACATTAGATAGTTAACTTAATTAATTTGATCGTGATTCCAATGACTGATGATATAAATCAAGTTTTCATATAATTAATTGATTGATCTCTAAATACTGGCATTGTTCCTTCTCTCTTGGTCCATTTTGCTCCTTGTCAATAGATTTCTTTGAAATAAGCGCCCCATTTTTACCACTATGGGGCGGCACATTTCAAAGGGCGACAAAAGTTGAATTCAAATTTTTTTAGATATAAAAAGTAAATGATAGCAAGCCAGTGGACTAAGAAAGAAATTTTTAATCATACTGCTATGCTGTCATTAAAGTTTAAACTAATACACTAATTAAGTTAATACTTTTTATTTAACAGACTGCATGGTAGTGCTGATTTGTCTTCCTACTGTAACGTCTTTTAACATTTGTGGATTTCAATATGCAATTTCAATTTTGGGAGGGTGCAAAGAAATCTTGGCTCATAGGGGCGGCAAATTGTTGAATCCGTCTCTCATTCCAATTCACTGCTTTGTGTAACTTGGGCTACTTGCTTTCTTGATTTGCAATAACAGGGAAATTATATATTGTTTTACAAGATGAATATTGTATAACTAAAATTAATACCGCCACCCTCTTATTGCAACGGCCAAATGTAATAACGATCTACAAAAGCTATCGTAATAGGTCAAGTTCGACGGAGCTGTTCTCAGCTCATGGCTTCGCTCCTCCGCCGACTGGCTTCTGGGAATGCGATGTGGACGATGGATCTATACCATTTTCCAGAACAGACGGCGGGTCTCCATGGCAACCATCGATTGACTAAGTGCATTGCAGGCGGCTGCATGCCCCGCCCCGTGGCTGTCCCCACCGTGTCTCATGGCTGGCCACCGTCGCCTCCAAGATAACATCGTCATCGTCTTAGATAAGATTAGATTAGCCATGTATAGGTGTGCAGCAGCACCAGCTGCTCTCGACATGAAAATATGACCAGAGGCATATCCATCACTCCTCACATATAATCCTATGTATTGACTTCCATATGTCTTTCTTAATGCATAATACACCTTTACTTCATCGCAATTTGTCTGTCCACTTGTATATAATCCGTATGTCACACAGTCTTTCTTGCTTAATGTCGGGATAAACACTTACATATTTTATAATAGTTTTTATACACATTGTAGTTGGATGCATACATTTACCATTATATTTATATAATTATATGAGCGTCTTTATATATATATATATATATATATATATATATATATCCGATATGCCATTTTCTTTTTGCATGGCTGCAAAACTAGTCTGTTCTTCTCTCTCTCCCTCTCTCTGTTTCTGTCTATCTCTCTGTCTCTCTTTCTGTTTATCTCTCTGTCTCTGTCTCTCTGTCTCTGTCTCTCTGTCTCTCTCTCTCTCTCTATCCGTATGCATGTATGTCGGTCGACCTACATGTACATGACGCCATCGATTCCGGTCGTGTCACGATGCTTGCTCTACTGGACGCGAGCGTTTGACACGCTTGATCATGACAGCTTGATCAAGCGTCTATAAACCTCTTTCGAAATCGGTGGACTATGCATGAAGTGGCTGAACCAACAATCGGCTTAACCAGTATATAGGACGGTATGGACACCAACGCATGCACTCAGCCTCGTCCAGAGAAGATCAGCACAAGATGGACGTTTCCTCACATCATTTGTACGGCTGATTTCACTCCACGGCAGTCATTTCTATGACTATACGCTGGCGGCGTACTTATGTTCTTGACATATGCCACACGTCTGATACACTTGCTTGTGTTTCCTACACACACACACAAACACCACCGTAGTGGGATTAAGTATAGGAAAGGCTGTCGTCCATTCTGCCTGAATTGAATTATTACTAATAATAATTAGCAACTTCTACAACGCCAATGTTTATGCACAAAACATCATCCGATGACGTAGGCCTACCAGAATCAACATTCAGCCCGATAGGGGAGTGAAAGTCTATAAAGAAAAGGCAGCTTTATCAATCTGCGGAATTTATATAGCGCCCCATCAAGATGGTTAAGATAAGTCGTGAAGTAGAGAATAAAAAGACGGAACTGGCTGAAGAGATTAAATCGGTAAAAAGAGGGAATTCCAAATGATAATCGCCTCGTCTCAGAATGATGGGAACCATTTACAGTCTTAGCCATATATAAGCGAATTCTCTGGAACAAATGTACCATTTCGACACTATCGATGGAAAAAATGTCGTAATCTTTGCGTCTTCGTAATAATTATAGATTGGTGGATGACTGGATGGTTGCTGTGTGGATGAATAGCGAGCGGATAGATGGATTTGTAAGTGAGTGGAAGATGTGGAAGATGGAAGGTTGGAGGGTTTGATGGATGGGCGAATATCTATCTATTCGTCCATCTGAACAAGTGTGCATACATGTACACAATGAATGTAGGCAAATACATCTTGACCTTTGGCCTTCTCTTCGTCAACTCATTTCAGTCATGTAAACACGCAATCATTCATTTGCGTAACTTGCGCATACGTCTTTATAGGTCGATGGCTGGATATAAATCGCATACAATATCTATTTAATATACACAGAATTTTAATAGTATTGTATTTGGACATTTATATAGCGCCGCTCGGCGTGCGACACTAATCAGAATCGATCCCAGCGCGAGGGACCCGGAGAAAATAAGGCAGTCTTTAAGCAACGATATTATGCAAGGAGGTCACCAGCTGGATGCAATGAGCGAGTTAAGAAAGGAAGTCGGAAGTCCTTATAGAGTGGGGCCAACAAAAGCAAACACACGAAATTTGATCGTGACATTTCTGGCTCGTTGGACGAAGAGGTCAAGGCGGTCAAACGAGGTGATTGAGATATGTTGTGTGCGCGCGCGCGCGCGCGCGTGTGTGTGTGTGTGTGTTTATGTGCGCATGCGTCCATGTTAATTTTTGCAGTGATTCTAAGTAAGGATGTCAACCATTCTAGAAATGGCTGTTGTTCTGCCAAGACCTTCACCTCATGTGGTCTTATGGTCGTCTGTCGCTCTTTCTATTTGGCTGGACCGATTCACCGTCGACAGAGATTTATCGAGGATTTCCTTCCAATGATTGATGTCGCTGCAGCGCAAAGAATCATTACTCGCTTCCGAAGTATTATAAAAATACGCACGCACATGTATATATATATAAGTATGCACATGTTCACAAATGCGTTTGCGTGCGGGTGTATCTGTCTGGGCGAACGTGTGTGTGTGTGTGTATGTGTGCCTGTCTGTCTGTCTGTATTGGTGCGTGTATGTATCATTAAATAATGGCAGGATAAGTGTGACGTATCTTGCAAATATGAGACTTAGAGGAGAATTCGTTCTATGTGTTAAGCGATAGTCAGTTGATACCTGTTCTAAGTAACTGCTTGAGTTGATTTATTTTATATCCACAATAATTGATTTAATCCCTTGACAACCATAACTGTATAGAAATCTATGGGAAAACTATGCAGTTCGTCTCTAAAGGGTTAGTCATGAGTCAACGTGATTGTGATATTTTGCTGGGTGAATACTGGAAAATGGAAGTAATATACATTCAAAGCGTGTATATCCATGTATATATATTTATATATATATACCAACATCTGCGCTTATTCATGTTGACCTTAATTCTGGATGTTGGAATTCTTATCTCAATATATTATATATGTATTTGACACCAAAGAAAGATCATTTAGCGCGTTTCATGAGGTAATTAGTAAGTCGACGAAGATTTACTGATCAGAAGAAATGCCAAAAATAACGATAAAATTTTCCGAGAAACTGCATAGAAAAGTATAACAATGATTCGCCATGAGTTAGCAAGCACCAGCCCAAGTATGTATATGCGTATAAATACAGATATGTATATATATATATATGTATCGTATGCATACATACATACATTGTATGCATGCATGTAATACAATGTATGTATGTATGTATCTATGTATGCATGTGTATCGCAAGCACGCAAACACGCACGCACGTAATTATGCACGTATGTAAATATTTATGTCATATATACACATGCGACATACATACATGCATACATACATACATACATACATACATACATACATACATACATACATACATGCGTACATACATACATACATACATACATACATACATACATGCATGCATGCATACATATATACATACATACATACATACATGCGTATATACATACATACATACATACATACATACATACATACATACATACATGCGTACATACACACATGCAGTCATATATAAATACGCATATACAAATATAGAGGTCAAAGTTAAGGCAAAGTGAATGCACTTAGTTTTGGCCTAAGTAGACTTAGGTGCAAATGTAACGACAGCAAGCGAACGTACGCAAGTGACCACAGCGCATGAAAGCATTTCGGATTAGACTAACTCAAATTCAATTTGATCGACAGAATATCAACCCAACGCTGGTTCATAATCTAGTTCGTCGCGCTTAGTTTTCGAGTCGCGCCATTGAATTTGGCGCTCGTGAATAAGCTCTTTCCCCGTGTTTGACTCTCAAGTGACGCTTTAAAAGTTTTCAAATTACGAATACATGTACGCTCTTACAATTTTGCATGTCTACATCACTGACACGATTGCACTTAGGAAATTTATGCGCATGTGTTTTGACAGTTTGTAGAACAAATTGCTTCTGTTCTTCAATACTGCAAAATTGAAATTTCGTATACTAAAAATAGTGGTAAGGGCTACACAACGTTCGTCACTGTCATTATCATGGACCAAGTAATTAACAGATTCACAAACGATCCAACAAGGTTTTTTTTACAGTGAAATGTCTATACACTAATCGTCGATAGTAGTTCAGAAGAAGCCTCGAGAAATAGATAATTACGTCATTGTGCGAGGAAGAGACAGATGCAATCCTCGGTTATCTTTCATTGTCGACATACGCTTTACCTTCATAAGACGGAAGCTGGGTCGCTATAGCTCTTGGCTGGCTTAGGTATACATGTAGGCCTATACATATCAAGGGATTTATGCTGCTGCATTATCTTCAGACGTCTATTTCAGCTTTTGGATTAGTTGAAGTACATTGATGGGTGCATCAGCAGCGAATTTGCATGATGACCCCATCGATCCTTGCATTGGCCGTGTCTTACTCTTGCTAAGCACCTTACCTTAGCAGGCATGGAGTGGAACTGTCTGACGTCTTTGTTGACGACATGGTCACAAGCTAATATTACCCTTTGATGACAATATGGTGTCAAACTACTATTACATTTTGATGACAACATGGTCCCAAGCTACTATTACCCTTTGATGACAACGTGGTCCCAAACTTCTACTACATTTTGATGACAACATGGTCACAAGCTACTATTACCCTTCGATGACAATATGGTGTCAAACTACTATTACATTTTGATGACAACATGGTCCCAAGCTACTATTACCCTTTGATGACAATATGGTGTCAAACTACTACTACATTTTGATGACAATATGGTCCCAAGCTACTATTACCCTTTGATGACAATGTGGTCCCAAACTACTACTACATTTTGATGACAATATGGTACCAAGCTACTATTACCCTTTGATGACAATGTGGTCCCAAACTACTACTACATTTTGATGACAATATGGTACCAAGCTACTATTACCCTTTGATGACAATGTGGTCCCAAACTACTACTACATTTTGATGACAACATGGTCACAAGCTACTATTACCCTTCGATGACAATATGGTGTCAAACTACTATTACATTTTGATGACAACATGGTCCCAAGCTACTATTACCCTTTGATGACAACATGGTCCCAAACTTCTACTACATTTTGATGACAATATGGTACCAAGCTACTATTACCCTTTGATGACAATGTGGTCCCAAACTACTACTACATTTTGATGACAATATGGTACCAAGCTACTATTACCCTTTGATGACAATGTGGTCCCAAACTACTACTACATTTTGATGACAACATGGTCCCAAGCTACTATTACTGACTTCATCAACTTTTTATCGCTTCGTGGGCGACTCTGGGAAATTTCGATGACTGCTTTTGCCTCAATCGCTTGGCTTCCTCATACTCTTAGTTGAGTCGATCGCATAATCCCAAGTGAGTCGATATGCGCTACAGATGCTTAACTTAAGCCAAGCTATGGCGTGCAAAGCGATTCTAGGTCTAAAAGGAAAGCGGTGTAAGAATAATTTCGTCTCGTCATCATCACTGTCAGATATGAGAGCTTAGACCGTAAAACAATACACGGTCTGTAAGTATATGTACCAAAAAGCTATATTTGTCTTTCCCTCTGTATATAATATATAATAAGATATGCAACTGTTAATAAAAGAGAAACTGATACGAAACAATGCGTTCCAACCCGGCACCAATATAATTTGCCATTCCTGCTCGACATGTGAATTATATATATACATATATATAGTATATATACAGTATAGATATATCACATGTATAATATTTTTATATGACTAATGTACACAATTTACGAGAGACTAATATACAGGAATAACAAACAGATGTCTCGTTGGCACGGATCGTGTTATGTTCTGCTGCATACATATATATAATATATGTGATCTATATATCACAGTGGCATATATATATATGCCACTATGGGAAATTTTGATGCCATATGTATATAGATGTATGTATGTATGTGTGTGCGTGTGCGTGTGTGTGTGTGTGTCTGTGTGTGTGTGGGTGTGGGTGTGAGTGTCTCTGTGTATATCATTGCAGGTTTGTACATAATATTTTTCCTATCCTCGCTTTTTACTTGTCCGCAGTCCCCTCTGTAAGCCATACATAATTCACGACGACCTACATACTCTGCAAACAGTTCGTTGAATTCGATTAGTCAATGACTTGCATAAGTGTTTAAATATTTCAGCACTCTTACGAGTAGGCTACCATAATCTATGACCTGCGCTAGAGTTTTCATTGCTAATATAATTAGACTTCTGAAAATATTTATGAGAAAAAACGCTTTCTCCCGCACTAAGTCGAATGCTTTGCATGTTTGTTTTACTCAATTAACAGTAAAATCTTAAAGTTTGTGTTCTTTGTCATAATCAACATTATCCTAGCAGTAATCATCGTTTAAGATGCATATTCGCTCATAATTATGTGCAATTCAAATGCGTCTCATGCAAAGCAGGTCCGCCGATATATAGGTGAACAAATGCCCGGAACCCTGTCAATATTTAGTGATCCGCAATCTACTTAGGGAAAATGTCATATAATCAGTTTTACAGAGCTTATGATTTATCGTTTATGCCACTTTAAATATTTTATTACTGACACTTAATTACAAGCAGTTTAAACTTCATGCGTATGAATATTACTGTTGACCTACTTTTCAGTTTTGCTATATAAATTTTCATCTGACTGCTCTGCCTAGGGGCCCGGAATCTCTCTGCCTAGGGGCCCGGAATTTCTCTGCCTAGGGGCCCGGAATTTCTCTGCCTAGGGGCCCGGAATTTCTCTGCCTAGGGGCCCGGAATTTCTCTGCCTAGGGACCCGGAATTTTCCCGCCTAGGGGCCCGGAACTTCTGTCGGCGGATCTGTTCAACAGTATAGAATTAGAATGATCTCATTGAGATTTGTAAATAGATAGCAAGATGGATATAAAACAATGGATGGCGTGAAAGGTCAGCGTGTGTCAGCAATGGTCTGTTCGCTGAATGTCTTCACTGCCCGCTTTCAAAACCATGTCAACTCCATTGCTAATACAAGTCTCCGTTCATCAGCGCTTTCCTAAACTCAAAACCTGAATGGATGGCATCGGATTCGGAGCATCCAGAACCTCAATTTCTCTCAAAGGCAACCCTGTCCACCGAAATAATATTATGATTGCACTGTAAAATATATTATTTTATGTTTGCAGCAGCTATAGCTACGCTTGTGTTCGGTTTGGAGACATCCGATCGGCGATTATGACCGTTTGAACTTGATTGAAATGTTGAGCAATAGGAAATAATGCAATCAAGCTGTTTAACACTTAAAAAACAGACGACGTATCCCATTGGAATAGCTTCAATCATCCGAAGCGTTCACAGGTTAAATCGTATGCACATTAAGAAACAATATCTGTCAAAGGGAGTCAATAATGCGGCTATAGAATGCAATTGCGTTGCAATATAAAAAGAATTAGAGAAGAACTACATCGTCTAAATAAGTATTGAACTGTCTCGCTGCAGCGTATATTAGCTCGTTTATCATCATCGTCGTCATCATCATCATCGTCATCATCATCGTAATCATCATCGTCATCGTCATAGTCATCGTCATCATCATCATTATTATTATTATTATTATTATATCCGTTTTTTAAACAGACTTGCACACCGCAGCAAGTTACATTACATACATAAAAATACATGTAAATACACATTAAAGTTAAAGAGAGCGAAATATCAGAAACTTAGATTGTTTACTTATACGGTACACTAGCTGACAAAATATACATGTTTGCTTCCGAAAGTTCATTTAGTCACTCATTCATTAAGAAGATTTTTATAGCGCCCCCTCATGGTTATTAGTCAGGAGCACTCCCAACTCAACCCCGACTAAGAAGAACGGTCGGAGAGTTGGAGTAAAACACATCCGAGTAAAACCCAGGCACGAAACATAATGCCAATTGCGACCCATTTCGTACAATAAGGCCAACAATAGAAAGCACGATGCTCTCTAATAGAAGTTTGCGCACGGGTGTAAAAGGAGCTCACTCTGTGTGGCAGAGCAGAGAGTACGGCACTCCTCCCTGCACGCTCAGTGAGGAGCAACTTAGCTGTTGTGGATATGCAGAAACCACACCAATGCAGAAACACAAGTGACAATCCGCTGCGGGATAGGGAGCCAAGGCTAAACATCCCACATATAATTGGTGATATGATTGAACCTTGGGATACAACCGCTTAGGCGCGCGGCCGTGTGCAGAACCTGCTCCAGGTTTACTAGGAAAATGTTGCAATCAAAATATCGCAAATAAAAATGTTGCAATCAAAATATCGCAAATAAAAATGTCGCATATTAATAACGTCGCACGACAATAACATCGTCAGACAAAATGTCGCATATACAAATTGTCGCATATACGTTTATAAGTTGTGCATTATATTAACAATGTTACTTAACTATAATCATATTAATAATTATTGATATTGCGAACTATGTCTGTTATGTGCGTTTAACGAACTTTGGTAAACCGTGGTTTAGGTACTTGCAACTGTCATGTTCTGTCAATTTGAAATCGAAACTTCAAGCTGGACTGATAAAAAGAATTCTTGCTTAAAGCGCTTCCATTTAAACCGTTTACTGTCATCAATCCAGCCCCTAGTTACCCTAGTTTGACTGAATTCTCTTTATTGATCCAACCTCTATTTGAGAATAATTGTTTTCATCAATCCAGCTTCTATTTAAGAAATAATCATGCCATCGATCCGATTTCTATTTAGAAAAGAACCATTTTAATCTGCCATGTTCTAGCGCTGCAATAACATTTTCATCGATCCAACTTCTATTTAAAGAGCAACCATTTTAATATGTTCAGCTTCTATTCATGCAATAATACTTTCATCGATACAACTTTTATTCAAAATTTATAAAAATGTTTTTAATAAATTCAGTTTCTAGTGATGCAATAACAATAACACTTTCATCGACCCGACTTCTATTGAAATAAGAAACTTTTTAATCAATCCAGCTTCTGGTGATGCAATAACTCGTTCATCGTCCATGCAGCTTCTATTGAAATGAGAATCTATTTTAATCAATCCAGCTTCTTGTGATAACAGAATACTTTCATCGATCCAAATTCTATTGAAATAAGAATTGCTTTCATCAATCCAGCTTCCACTTGAACATTATTCCTTGTGTCAATCCAGTTTCAACTTAAGCACGATTATTTTCGTCGATCCAACCTCTATTTAAGCTTCCACATAAGCAGAATTTATATATATATATATATATATATATATTCCACTTAAGCAGCTGATTATTTAAAATACATTGCTGGAAGCAGAATCTATCGATAATTCCGGAGTACAATCACAATTCCATATTCTCTTTAAATATATGCCATTCGTGTCCACATACACAACAGAAGCACTTACTGTCAAGGACCAATATGCACAGCACTGGAAACTCCCCATGTAGCGTCGGGAGCGAGAAATTTTCACATCTTTTGACGTAGCAAGCCTATTCAGTGACTTTTAATCATGATCATAAATTCACGAATAACCTTGTCAGTAATATATAAATTCTTTTGGGGCTCTAAAACATCGTATTTTCAAACAGAGGCAAAAATTTAATTGGGGCGACATCTATGTTTGATAGTGAAACGTGAACACAGAAATAGCCGGAAATAGCCGGATATAGCCGGAAATAGCCGGAGATAGCCTGCAGAGTCTGTTGCGTGTTATTTAGTGTTTCATTGGAAGCTCATTACATGTATGTCATGTCTCACCTGTCTCAATATACCTGGCCTAATGAATTTCGCCACCATTCCGCAATTGAGGCTGTCCGCAGGGATTCTAATTGCTGCTGCTGCTGCGGGCAAAGGCATCTTCAAGCGATGACTGGGTGTTAATCTGAGGGCATTGCGGACAGGTCATGTACTATAGGCCTATTCAAGAGGACAGTAGGAACACTTAAGTTGATGCGATTCCAGTTCATTAATTGCATCGTAAAGGAATTGTAATGGTTCTTGGCATCCGTCCTCCCCCCAAAACAACATGGCATCAACTTATTTAAGTGCTAATAAAGATTATTAGCGTACACTTCCTTCTATATCCAGATTGGGACTGGCATCGCTAAAATGCAGGCAGTGGTGGACATTTCGATATTTGGACATTTTACTTTCGAATTGTCCACATTCCTGGCATTTAAATAGCTAACGGCGGTAATCTGCAGGACCTAATTTAATATGCAAATTCAGACGCGTTAGTTATTAAACCACGGCGTAACTCGGAAATATTACGATCGCCAACAGAGCGCTCGCGATTGAGTAGGGCTAGACGGAAACAATTTCAGAGACAAGGGGCGCAACCTAAATTGAAAGGTGAAGTGACGAAGCCGCTTCGTAAAGAGGTCGTTAATTTCCAGGTTCAACGTTAATTAAAGATTGCGGGATTTACTTTCTGGTCGGTTAACGGCCAAGTGCTAAAATCTAAATTCCAATCGAGACTGTGTAGTAAGGCTAGTCTAATAAAAGACAATATCGTGAGATCACAATGATCGCCACTTTCCTGCACGCAAACCTCTTTCCAGTGATTGGTCCAAAGTTTTGGTGATCTCTGTCGAGTTCTGTTTCGTCAGTGTCTTGATAATGTTCACACATAAGTTGAAAGGCCAAGTTCATGTATTCTAAGTAATTTTCATTCTGATCGTCTACTTCTGGTCTTTTTGATAGGGTGGATCATGGATGGACATTAGATTAAGAAATTACAACTCTTTCTATATCTGCTAAACTCATGAATCTATAAAATTTCGTTTTGAATTTCATGTGATTCAAGTCACAGATGATTTGCATACTCTTTACAGATTATAAATCTGTAAAGATTTACAGATTATAAATCTGTAAAGAGTAAGCAAATTTCGCCTCTACACTTGCTTGCGGGTATTATACAAGTAGCTAACTATATTCTCAGAGCAATTCCAACGTTTCGAAACTATAGGCCTACCAACAATGAACCTCCGTCTGATTCCAAGGATCATTCATGTGGCCTACAGTTTTGTGTTCATCGCCTGCAATCATTGACGATATGATTCTAACATATGACTGCCTTCTTTCATTCGCTCCTGTAGTGATTGACACACTTGGTTCATTTAATTTTAAGGTTTCAGAGTTTATTTTCAAGATGAATTTACTGTCTTTCAAAATCTGCTGCAAGCTGCTCAAAGGGATCAATAAAAGCGATAAAGAATATGTTTTTAAATCTCATATTCAGGGCCCCCCAAGAATCGGGCCCCCATACTGCGGCCTAGTTTCTAATGTTTACTACAGCCCATTCAAACAATTGAGCGGTGGCGAAGGATCTCAGGCGAAGAAACCCACATACAAATGAGCGTGGTCGATACTGATACTATATATATATATATATATATAATTTATATACAGTAGGAAGCTATAGAAACCTAGAAACATTTGCATTTGCATTTTCTCGTCGTTAAAATGTTTGAATCGCTTTTGTAAATTGCCATTCGCCTATAGCACTTTGCGATGCACTTAAAAGAGCAATATATGCATTCATGTGAGCGTAGGTGCACCACACATGTCACTTAGCAACTGCATCTGCTGCTAAAAATAGGTTGTTGTTAATGTGAAATGACAGTGCAACGGGAGATATTGGTTTTTCATAGGAGCGACCGACGCAGAGAAATAAGCATCGGCAGAATAGAAGCCGTCGTGTCGGGCTACGTTCTCCGATATTCCTATCAGAAACTGTGATCCCGACGGCAGCTGATACAAAGGACTCAAAGACGATGCTGCCAGACAGGTCGAAGTAAGAGGTCGAACGTCATCAGTTCTGATGACAACCTAAATCCTTCTGCCTCTCCGCCTCTCTTCGCCTCTCTCTGCCTCCCTTTGCCTCTCGTCGTCTCCATTCGCCTCCCTTTGTGTCGGCGATCGGTGCCTCCTGCCTATTTCAATCGACCGACACGGATTCAGTGGGACATGCAAAGACCGGAAAGTAATACAAACGAATTAACGACAGATCAGCTTGAAGGTGCGTATTATACATCTGCGTCAACCGTAATGCTTGAGCTACTTCTTAACCTACTTCGCCTGCTCTTTCTTGTATATTCTTGTAGTTTAGGGTCAGTGTCGTTTAAAATGCAACGAAATGATCTGTGACGAAATGAACGAAAACCTCTGCGCAGAGTTTAGTCATGAACCTCTTCAACAATAGACGGCCAACACAGTGGGCGTACTCCATAGCAAATAAAAATAAGCACGCTGAGAGACCTCTTCAGATGTTTTAGTTTTAAAATGATTGTTGTTAAGTGTCATTAACTTAGTGTAACTGATTATGATATTTTTATCAGTTGATTGCCAGCCCGTTCTGAGTCTCTAAAAATCGTCTGGCCACTGGTGACTATTTTACTCCCTTGGAGCTCAACTATGTACACAGCGATTTCTGGCTAACCATTCTGTTACCAGACTGTGCCTTTTGAATGAGCTGGGAGCCCTGCGCTTGATTTTGAAGTGAGCCTTAGAAATAATTAAGTTTACGATTACTATTACGGTTGTAAACTGAGCCATGCAACCTTTGTTGTTTGCCCTTTGCAATTTGAACAGAGCTGCGAGAGGCCTTTGATCTCTTTGATCGGAACAAGGACGGGCGCATAACAGCTCCGGAGTTGCAGACAGTCATGCGCTCTCTGAGGCTCGAACCTACAGACGACGAATTGAGGAATATGATTAAACAAGCAGATATCGACGGTAAGAATTATACGGGCGAGTATCCTCTCTCTCTCCCCTCTGTCTCTGTCCTCTGTCTCTGTATCTGTCTGTCTGTCTCTTTTTCTCTCCTCGTACTCCTTTCTTAGCCTTTCTCTACATCTCTATCTGATCTCTGTCATTCGTTCTTTCTCTAAGTACCACTTTCTATCTATAGATATCTGCATTTGTTTCTTCATCCCAATTACTGTGTCTCAATTTCTGAATGTCACGTTTCTCCTCTTCTCCTCTTACCGCCTCTTTCTTGCCGTTGCCTCCTTCTCTCTATCTTTCTTTCGTTCTCTCACTTCGTCTAATGCTCTCTCTCTCTCTCTCTCTCTCTCTCTCTCTCTCTCTCTCTCTCTCTCTCTCTCTCTCTCTCTCTCTCTCGCTCCCTCTCTCCGTGCATTATTCTGAGTGCCTGGATTGCTACATCAGTGAACGTCGCTGGATTTTAGAATATTTGCCGTTCAGTCTGTCATAGCAGTGACTACAGTGCATGAATTCAGTCTTTGTATTTGAAATCAGTCTCCGTCTTATTTCTTGCTCTTGTGAATCAGTTGCGGTCTTTTTGTTCGACAAACTGCCTGAAACGCCTCGGTGACAGCTTTCACGCTTCTTCCCTCCAGTTTAGGGCATTATTCTCTGGACGTCAGCCCATCACATTAGCTCTTTCGGACAATAAGCCCGCTTCCTATTTGCATAGTGCAACAGCTCCCCCACGACAAAAGCCCCAGGACTAAATCCTCCTCAATGTATATGCTCAATGCAAAATATATGTTTCATCAATCTAACTTAATAATCACAGTAATATCTTCGTTTAATTTCGAATTGACAAACCTGCAGTAGTCAGTAGGTCTACGATTATAATTACAATTACAGTTTGAACGAATGATGACAAGTTATTTATTTAACTTCTATTTAAGCAAAATATATTTATCGTTAACCGCACAATATAATTTTATATAGGTGCATAAGTTTTCATTACGAACTCTGCTACAATTTTCAGAGTATCACATGCTTCTTCAGTACTCACCAAGAGACGCAGTAGGCCTATTCGGTGAGTCAGTCTAACCCAGCGAGACACAAGAGAGAGACAGAGAGAATGAGCTTTATATATATATATATATATAGAGAGAGAGAGAGAGAGAGAGAGAGAGAGGGAGAGAGAAAGAGCCACAGAGAGAGAGGAAGAGAGAGAGAGAGGGAGGGAGAAGGAGAGAGATAAAGGAAGAAAGAGAGAGACAATGAAAGAGACAGACAGACAGAGACAGAGACAGACAGAGACAGACGGAGAGACAGAATGAGATAGAGAGCATGAGACGCATCTGAGAGAAAGAAAGAAGCAGAATCAACAAATGGAGAAAGGTAATCAGTTGAGAAAGAGTGACAAGACTTCTGGATAGATAGAACAAAGGCCTATCGTTCAAACTTTGTTGATTGACCAGTATAGGCCTATTCAAAAGCTGGAAACTCAGACTCAGTTTCTATAACGAAGCCCTGAACAGTGAACATAGGCCTATTTTGCTAACAGAGCGTGACAAACCTCTTCGTCCTCTGGTGGTCTCGTCTAGTTTCTCGGACAAATGTCGCATGGTAGCTCATTTTCCCAGCAGGAGACACACAGACAAATGCGGAGGACGATTAACATTTTCTTTATTGACAATATTGCTATACCGTCTTTCTTCCCTGTATTAACAGCGACAAGATTATCAGTGTTCATATTATTCTCCAGTAAGAATTGCATGATGCTCTATTTCATGTTCGAAAGAGGAACCGGCTCCAGCTGTTACATGTAGGCCTAACATGGCCCAATAAATATGAATATGACTTTTAAACCAGCGAGATATATATGCTCTTATACTCAACTCTGAGGTGCAATTTTCTGTTAACATTTTCATGTTCAATCCTTTCGATCATGAAAATAAATTTCAAGAGCATCAACACTCACAGTCATGCTGGCACATTCGTTTTGAGCACCAGTTCGGTGCTTCCGTAGTTCTCTCCTAACTTTGTTCCTGTCAAGCTGCAACCTTCGATTATATAATTACCGTATGCACGCAATTCAACAAAAATAAATTAACGCAAAATGCCTGTAAATATTTAAAATGCAGACGATATTTAGCTATGAAAATAGAATGCAGTAAATTAACGGTTTTCAAAAGAATTTTATGTGAAAACTATTTCACAGCAAAAAGCACAATGAAAAATCTGAGAAATTTAAAAAAATTGTTTACGCCAACTTAGGCCTACTGTCAGCGTTTCATCGCTCTTAAAAACGTTGGCTGGACAAAATGTCTTTATAGTTTAGATACTATCTACTTCGGTCGTCCATCATATTTCTGTCGCGTCTTCTTTGGTTTCTTTCCCTCTGTGCATATTCTTTCATTCTAGGTTACTCTTTTTCAAAATTTCTTTCCGACAGCTAGATCTTTTTTATCATTGTCGTTGTCTTTATCTCTCGCTTTTTTTGCTGTACTCTGAAGTAACGTTGACATTGCATAAAATTCAAAATTATTATACGGCATACATAGCCTACATGCATGTACATACAATTCGTTTTATACATTAAAAACATCCAGCTAACACAGCCGCAACAAGATTTACATAGGCAGCAATAGACCTTAATAACGGAACAGGCAGAGAGCACTCCGGGAGCCAATGGATTCAGTATGTATTTTTATAGAATATGCGAGGCAAACAGTTACTATCGTCTTTTTTTACATCATCCTTCGTTTTCCGTAGCGAATTATCGCCATTTGCCTGCACGATGATCGTAAACAGACCCCTTTGCTTTCCTTCATGCCGCACGCCGCCGCTGCGGTCTCTGGTTTCAGATGGTCCCCGTTGAAAATGGTTTCGCACTGTCTACTCCTCCCTCTCCTTTATGAACCTCGATAATGGATTACATTATTACCATCGTCTGAGCAAACAAAAGCGCATAGTCATCAATTATTCAGGACTGAAGGGGACACGAGAAAAAGACCCCTTCGAACTGGGGTCTGACCACTTGAAATTGATCAATTTTAATTAAACGTAGCCTATTTATTTTATGTGATGTCTGTATTTTGCCCTTGCACCCTTGCACTCCGACCGTTCGAATGCACAATTTGACCGATTCAATAAGTGCATAAAAATTTGCCATTCACGTTGTCTGAGTCCTTTTCAGACTACATATTCGAAGCACTTACTTTGTAACTTTAGACATGAGTTCGATTATTAAAATCCTTTTAAATAGAGCCAGTAATTATCACACCAATGAGGCTAAGTCGTAAACGGAATTGCACGACAAACACTTCCTAAACGACGTAAGTTAATCAAATCCTAGGCAATTAACAAGCTTTAAGTGTATTTATTTTATCAAATACAACTGTAGGTTGAGTTTTCACTATATTCAATCAGTGTGTTAATTTTTTTTATCTGAGAGTAGAAGCCCTTTATAGCATATTGCAAAATGTCTTGGTTATGGCATGAAAAAGCAATAAACTAAGGACATTTCACATTATACATTGCATATCACAATATACCTGCAATGTAGGTTATATTGAAAAATGTATTTGCAACTGTGCATTCATGACAAGAAATCAAGTTTTTTTCGATGAGTGGCAATAATTTATATGTGCAAAATATAAATGTTTCCCTAATATTAATGAGTATGTTAGAGTCTTAAAAATTCTATCCAATTTTGGAATGGCCTATATCATATAAAACTGAGTTTTATTACTTGCGTTCGCATAATGGGTTATCGAGATAAGGCCTATCACTTAAAGTATATGATTAACCTAACGTTACGTCTCTTTTCCTTGTCTTCCTTTCTCTGCTCTCTGTTCGTTCATGATTTTAGTCGATATTCTTCTTGCCTTAGCTTCTTTTTCTAGTTTCTCAGTCGTTCCTAAGTTTTATGCAATCTTCATTTCATATGGGTTATTCCTCGTCGTCTATCGCTTCTCACCATCCGCCACTGAAGGCTTTGATGTGTCAACTGTTTCCCAGGCAACGGAAGCGTCGAGTTCAACGAGTTCATTGTGATGATGTCACTCGTCAGGGATCGCGGCAGTGACGTCGGCGATGACGTCAGAAGACAAAAGCAGGAAGCGGAAATACTTCAGGCTTTCAGGGTCTTCGACATAGACGGCGATGGCTTGATCGACGCTCAGGAGCTCAAGTTGACGATGACGAATCTGGGTGAGGTGCTGACGGACACGGACATCCGGGCAATGATCAGAGCAGCAGACAGGAACGACGACGGAAAAATCGACTTAGAAGGTCTCATCGCGTTCTGTGAGCTATGACTAGCAGGCCAAGTAATTAGGTAAAATGAGTAGGTCAAACAAGTAGGTCAAATAAGTAGGCCAAATAAGCATTCTAACTAGGTTGGCCAATAATTATGCCAAATGCGTAGGCTTGAAGAATATTCTGTTCGTTCGAGGTTTCATTGTGTTATGTACGGAGTGCCTCTTATGAAGTGGCGCTTTATAGATTTGCAATTACGATAACAATTACAGTTATTAGAGTATTAGACCCATAACAGATTATCTGAAGTCCAAAGAATCGGTTTATTCTGCAGTCCAGGCAAACGTTAATGTTAGGCTAGGACTCTGCTTGTGAGTGGCCTTGATGAAGATAGGACAGCTGCAAAAATATACTGTGCAAGACTGTGGTACCCGATTTCATCCGGGGAAAATAGTCAGAGTAGGCATGCATCCTCATTTCAGCGAATGTTTTTATCTAAATGCTGAATTTGCTCCGATAGGATACACTTCAGACAGACTGGAGTTTTCTAGTGCTAGGTTTGCGCAATGAACGTATTCGTCGACTTTACCAAGGGATTTGTACGTTTGAGAGGTAGTTTGTTTGCAAGTTTCATAGGCCATGTGATTGCATCACGCCCATCCAGCAAATGCATGCGGTCGAGTCTCAGCGACACGGACAGTTTACGCCCTCTGTAGGCGAGAGTGTTCGTCTCGGAGGAGATCGGAAAACGCGGCCATTGGAGTCACCTCGGCCGATAGTCACGGGCGGTTGGCTATTCAATCTACCGACCAAAACACGACGAATGCCTTTTCCAC
This sequence comes from Bimastos eiseni, assembly GCA_959347315.1. Taxonomy (NCBI): domain Eukaryota; kingdom Metazoa; phylum Annelida; class Clitellata; order Crassiclitellata; family Lumbricidae; genus Bimastos; species Bimastos eiseni. The sequence goes on from OY365807.1 coordinate 35,972,307, forward strand.
GTGCTCCTTGTGCCTTGACGAATCTCTGGCTGGCGTCGTCTTCCACCAGCAAGGGACTACTTGTCGACATCGTCACCGTGTGTGCGAATGTTGTCTAAAGTCGTCGCTTAACCCTTTCGGCTCAATTTGACCCAGAGATTCTGAACATCCATGCCATCTGTCAGTTGTCGACGGGAATTCGTTGGTTGACTCCACGCTTGTGTGTGGGGACTTGGACCCACCACTGGTGACTTTTTGAGCTTACTGTGCACTGTTTTGCTAACTAATGTAAAATATTTGTATGAAATTACATTTGACATCATAACTAGGCCAGCGCAGAGAGCGCCTCTGAGTATGTATCTGAAGGGGCGCCATATAAATGTTGGATCACATAGATGCCTTGAAAGTATGCAGAGCTAAGATGCAGGAAAGATAAGATTAAAAATTGAACATCTTATTACAAGAAAATCAAACAAGTCCTCCGCCGTCTTCGTGGAATTTCAACCTATCCTATTGGCGCTTTGATTTTCCCGCGAGGCTCTGTATAGGCGCCTTTGATAAAGCTGTGCGGGAGAGGCGCTATAGAAATCTGTAAATAGAATGCAAAATGATTTCGCATACCGCATAAGCTTTTGAAGTTTCATCGGGCATTGATCGTCATGATGTGTATTGGTTGAAGGACAATTAAGCAGATAAAACTGTCACACAAAAACACTCACAACAATAAAATCATTTACAAAAATTGATGATGCAATCGCCAATCGAGCATGACACTTATTGTAAAAGGTCTTTAGTATGAGTGCGACTGAATATCAATTAAGATTATGTTTATTGGTGAAATTCAACGTGCCTCAGTATCACATTTCGGTGTGACCTTGCGCGCGTTATAAATTTAATAAAAAAATAAATAATAAATAAGAATTGTACTCAATTGTTATTCGTCTTACGTTACAGAATTTATGCAAATGATGGGCAATGACCGATGAATCTGATCTTCTTCTGAAATCCGCTCAATCTGTCATCGCACCCAGTTGCAGTTGTTGGGGTAGACCTCAACGATGACTCGCCAACCTCAGAAGAAAGCAATGGAGATTGGCGTCAGCATAGATCTCGACTAAGATGGACGCATACAAAACGGCGACACTATTTCTTATCATTGCACGCGTCTTCTAGTCTGTAGGCTTACGAGCTTTTCAATTAGAAGGATCAAACAAAAGTCAACATCTCTCACGAGTTGTATTCCGGAACATTGCAAGGCACGGTTAGGATCCATAAGATCGGTTCTCGTTCGTTCCAGCATGTGGCTAAGATCCATTAGATTGTTTTCGTTCGCTTCGGAAAGTTTCCACTTGCTGTACGAAACGATTTTCATACTTTACGGTAATCATTTCGACTGACGTACTTTCAGCAGTAACTTAACGCTAAGAAGCATTTGTAAATTGTTATACTTAAAATTTTATACCATATTCTTATCATTACAGTTATCATTTATCAGCGATGGCCTTACATTGCTCTAAATAGAATATGGCTAGTTGGCCGCTTCAGTATTGTATTGTATTGTGCAATGGCTTCACTCTTAACTATTCTGTCTTCCTTTCCAGTCTACTCTAAGCCTATCCAGTGACATTTTCACATTTCCATAAATGCATTTATGAAAGTGACTATAAAGCAACTCTCAGACAGGATTTTGTGCACGCATTACTCTCAGTTTTTACCAGAAAATAACAACTACATACGAAATATATACGCACGACAACAGACTAAGAAATTTCGGTTTCGGTAGATATCTTCCCACGTTCTTGACTCTGCTATATGCATAAAAATTCATTAAACGATTTTACTTTATCATCACCAATCACAATCAACACCATATGCCTCTTGCTAAACTCTTTGACACGGATGGTGACAAGAGTCAGAGTCGGTGATCCTAGTTAAGTAAAATGAGTTATGATCACGTAATATGTTCAACGCTATCATAAGCCTTACATGCACGAAGTAAGTACATGTATATATGCCTAAATCGGAATAGGCTTAATTATTTTTCCATTGGTAAGTATTGGCAGACCAAATCGTTTCTCCTGTTGAATATGAAGCACATATTGAAATAAAAAGTCGGCGAACATCGTGAATGGAGAAAGGGTTTGTCAGTTAAATAACTTTGCAGTAAAACTAGGTCTATGCATCGTCAATTTATAACTGTGAACAGGTTTTCAAAAATACAGATTGTATCAAATAATATACTTAACTATGGATCCTTTCAATAGGCAATCAATTGCAGACTTTAGTTTACAAGATAAAGAAAACACATGTGATAGGCTAACAAACATGTTTGTGAACATGCATGTATGGCTATATACATTCTTTTATGTAATATGTGCAAAATTTACGTCGGCTAAGAAGAGTGTTGTGAGCAATCAGTGAGGTGAATACCAAACCAAGATAGAATGGCTGGCCAAGCTGATACAATGATACATACGTATCTAAGAATTCGAAGATAATAAATAATTTTATAAAAGAAAGCAAAAGCAGTCTACCTAACGCGTACAACATAATCAAATGTAACAACGTACCACATTACATAAAATAATATAACATAGCACAACATAACAACATTATAGCATATAGCGTCGTAACATAAAGTAACTTAAAGGCCTAACCTGAAATCCTGAAATCAACAAAGATGAGCCTACATGTATGTGGTCTCAATGCTAGGCACAGTTCAACCAAGCGATCTACGTCGATTTACCTTGACATCGTCAGTACATACGAACATGGTCATTGGCCAATTCAGGTCAACTGCAATGATCAGACAACATTTTAATCGACCTTTATACATTGTCTACTCCAAGACAGTAAATGGACAGTAAAAGACAGGTCAGCACTGAGGTAACTTTCTGAAAATAATTTAAAAAATGAATACCAAAAATTCAGATTGAATTTGTGAAAGACGGACAGTTTTTGGGAAGCCGAGTTTTAATATATGAGTTGAAACTCCTCCACTGTGTGCACTCTGACAGGGCAAGTCCCTAGCCTGGATAAATTAAGGAGATGGGCTGCGAAAATGATGTATGTCATCACCCAATGTCGCTAAATTGCAACTACTTATATGAGTTATATCTAAGATTTTAAATATGGGCTCACTTGCTCAGTTTCCACCTATATAATTCATTTAAAAAAGCTTAACTCCTCTGGCATGACATAAGCTACATTAGCTCTGTTGCTGAACGATGGGCGTAGCTCTATTGCTCTGTTGACCGATGGGCGTGCAGAGACGTCGTGCTCATCACTCTTCCGTACAGGGTGAACTCCTCTTTCCTGTAGTCAGTCAGTCAGTCAGTCAGTCAGTCAGTCAGTCAGTCAGTCAGTCAGTCAGTCAGTCAGTCAGTCAGTCAGTCAGTCAGTCAGTCAGTCAGTCAGTCAGTCAGTCAGTCAGTCAGTCAGTCAGTCAGTCAGGCAGCCAGTCAGCCAGCCAGACAGCCAGCCAGCCAGCCAGTCAGTCAGTCAGTCAGTCAGTCAGTGAGTCAGTCAGTCAGTGATCTAACATTCATATTCAGTCAAATAGTTATATCAGTATTGCAGATAATAGTATTAGGTACAGCTCAAGTGAAATGAAATATGGAATTAAGGCATGTACGTGTGCTTCCTATTGTGAGTAAGATGTTTAGTCAGTCGATTGCTAATGTCTAATAATAGTCTCTAATAATTTTAATTTAAATATTAATATCTCAATATTCCAATTGAAAGTACTGCAAAATTCTATTTAGACAGATTTCTAAATATGATTTGATAACTTGTCCAACTATGATTTGAAGCTCCCTTTCATGAAGTAACAACCTGAGTAATCGTGTTAAACATAAACAATTAAAATGTCGCACATTGTCATAGAATCACACAGACTGTTTTCTTAGATCCAATTCTAACAGATTTCGATCAAACAACCGTTGACTGATACCTTGGTTCTTACGATTTGGCGTAATATAGGTCTTAATATTAGATTTGATGAGATTAGCTTAGATAATATTTAACTAACTATGCGATTCTGCAGATGTACCTCGACCGAAACCTCTGCTTAATAGCCGAATGAGGTAAGAGACAATACAATGTATGCCTGTAAATGGGCTGCAGCGTTTTATGGGAGCTGGTGTTCAACGGAATAAAACCCACCGGGGCACGTATACTGCCACGAAAAACTTTCCCTATCAAGATTTATTATCCCACGTAGGTCTGTAAATGCATTTATTTCCGCCCTTCGCGCCTCGGGGCATATTGGACGAATGTTTGGCGTACCGACTAGCGCTGAGGCATCGATTTTCTGAAGAAGATTTGTGGATAATACCAGTGGACATATATTATGCTTGAGGCTCGAGCCGATGTCAGCGTTCACCACGATTTAGAAAAGCTTTATATTTCGCTTGCCTTTGGGAAAACTAACAGTTTAATTAGAATGCCACGCATACTCAGGTAAGAACGTAACGTTGAGGAGAGATGTACGACCAGTCGCATTTATTTAAACTTGAAAGATAGTAGATAGGTTTTTTGAGGAACATAAATTACCAATTACGAGTATATGGCTTCATTAACTTTGTCTATTATGACTTCATCGATGTTGATCACAAAACTCATTAGGGAGCAAACAGCCAGCAGCAGATTAGCCATCATTTGATGGCCAGTAGTGGTATGCTATAAAGATGTGAAATGTGAAAACGGTTTATGAAGAAGCAGGCTAACCTGTATTATTTTATGCTAAATAAATACGAAGCTAGTAGGTCTACTGATATATAAAGCAGCGGTTGAATAGCCATTGAGTCCGTGCGCCATCGCACAACGGCCCCTCTGATTGTGTCAGCACCCGTGGTCCATGTATACAGGGCAGAATGTTTTGCGCTGTGCGGGCTATGCCTTAAAAATTGACTCCTAAAAAACTGCATTTTATGGGCCTAGCTGGAGCCCCTTGCATAATTGAAATGACAGGGCCCACGACTCTAATTCACAGCACACATACGAGTAAGCCCTAGTCGCCCAGCAAGTGGGCTAACTTTGGTGCTCTCGTCATATCTCAAACTCGCTGGAATGTAGTTTTTGACGCATTTTGCAAATCGTGAACTGGTGCACGTGCGTATGAGTAGGTCCTAACATATCTTCCATTTCGGTCTGCGTCACACACTTTGTCATGTATCACGCTACTAGGTAAGTTTCTGTACTATAATAATAATAATAATAACACTAATAATAATAATAATAATAATAATAACAACAACAACAACAACGCCGATTTACAAGGCGCCGTAACCGCAGCCCTAACTACTATAAAGGCGCCGTACAACCTAAACTGAAAGTCAGCGGAGAAAACAGGAACACTTTCAACTTAGTTTTGAAGGAGTCTACTGAGTCGGCCAATCTAACGGTAAATGGAAGACCGTTCCAGCACCGCGGAGCAGCAGCCGAGAAAGCACGGTCGCTGAAACGCGACCTCATCCTCCGCACACGGAGATCGGTTTTCGCAGAGGATCTGAGTTGAAGCCCAGACGCGGAGGTGTGAGTCCCGGTGCAGAAACCGCGCAAATACTCGGGTGCTAATCCATGAATGGATCTGTAGATGAGCAAGCATAGCTTGAAGTCGATGCGGTGCGGAACAGGAAGCCAGCGCAGTATTATGTATGTATTGTATAGACTTCACAGTCACACACACAAACACGCACACACACGCTCTCACACACGCTCACACAACCAAACACGCACATAGACAATAGTCACGGCATGCCTAGCGAGAGAGTGGTAAAGTTGTATTTAGAATGCCGTGGCGATAGGCGATTCTCCCTCATACTCTTAGAAATTTCTATGCATCCTTGTGCAGTGGAAATTCTCTTGCATCAGAAAAAAACACTGGTTTTAATTAGAAACTCTACGCATCGCCCATTAATGTGATACTGTTTGATTACAACATTCGTGTGTAACGAAGAGTAATTACTAATAATTAACTAGCCTTGTTCTTGAACCCAACTGGAACTTCGAAGTGAAAGGATCATAGCAGTTAGTGCAACAGCGTTAGTAGTCACTCAATGTATTCAGAAATTCTGTTCCTTTCTTCTGCTGTTATATTCAATCGATTGGGTTATTCAATCACTTAAGACAGATTGCCGACGTAGCTCTGATGAGCTCTCGGTGTTGTCATTCTCTCCGATCATACGTTTTACTAAACCTGGGTAGGATTAAGCCACAGATTGTCGTTTTATTCAAAAGATGCCAAACACAGTGATTAAAGGACGCATGCATAAAGGAAAGAACCTTTCAAACGTTAATAAAGGCAGGCTATTGTAATTCAGTCGTACAATAATTATTAACGGCAAATTTAAAGTTTATTCTGCAAGAATTGTGTTGCCTCATTCGTTTCAAATGTCTCACGGGTTATCATGAATATCTAAATTTTGGTTATATTGAATATGTAAATCCAACAGAGACCTATTTTTTCAGTCGGTATAAGGCTGGGCTGTTCACGTTCACCGCAACGCGATCTCTTCAGTATGCTCGATAGCTACGAACTGAATCCGTGCATGCATTAACCTCTTGAACCTGACCTAACAGCCGCTCCTTCTGAACAAATGGTCGTTCTATGCTTGTGTTGAATTGATCCGGTCTATGATGATGAGACCTATTAAGCGGCTTCGATCGCTGTTCCGTGCCTCATAACCCGGAACACGCGAACGCGAGCTGAATGACAATGCGCCGATGAGAACCTGGCGGAGCTGAAGAGAAGAAGACAAATTGCACTAATTGAGTTTCCGAGCAGATCAGGTGTGTACAGAACGATGGGAGGGACACAGAATATCTAAGCGAGAAGGCGACATCAACAGACCGAGAGCAACCGTTCCCATTTAGCTTCTTCTCAGGCGTTCATAAGTGCCTAAACCAATTTCATGGGAAGGAAGAACCCACAGACCTGCTAAGACGCCTAGGCATAATATCCGCTTGCTTGATAGACTTTTACTTATCTCCTCCTCTTCTGACTAACAAAACCGTTTGAACTCAGTTGACCCTTGAATGGATTAATAATGCATGTTCGATTTTTAAATCCATAGGTTTGATGGGTCAACGTGTCTTGATTATGCCTAAGAGAGAGTTAGACAAGTACCTGGTACATTCACGCAGGGAGAGACACTGAGAGATTCAAAAAGACAGACCGTGAGACGCGCATACGAACAAGCATACAGATATTGCACAGAGTGGTAAACCAAAAGGTAAAAACAGAGAGAGACACAGAGATATAAAAAAAGACAGTCGCATCCAGGCATCGCCAATTTCCCAGCCAGCGCATCAACATCGGGCCAATGCTTGCCTAATGTCACATAAAACACTAACGTTGGACCACTAACGTGGGCCCTACGTTGTCCCTATGTCGAACTCAAAAGTCGCCTAATGTCAGGTGTAAGACGTAGGCCTATATTCCACGTGCTCTTCTTAACAGTCGTTGAATAATTACATATATATATATATGTTTGATAAATTTCATCGTTACCTTTTTGAATGTGCCAGGATCACAAATTCTACGTAGCTTAATACAAATACATAACATATATTATGGTTAATCCTGTATTTTTGACATTTGTTACATGCGTCGGACCCAGCTGGGGTATGGAAAATTCAATGTCGAAATCTGCTTTTCATTCATAGATGTGTATTTGAACTTAACTCCGTATTTTGCCTATCAAAGCGTGCCATGGCCAACGAATTCTGGGTGATTTTACATTTGAATATAATAGAATTGCCAGTGATCTTTAAGTTAGTTTGATACATACGTCGAACCAATGTTCGGCCAACGTCGGATCTCTTTCTGTATAGAATGTGTATAATTACCAAATTCCGTCCACTCGGTATTTTGTTATGCCAGAGACAAATAATTCTGCATAGTTTGAAACTTAGATACCATAGGTAATAGAAATATCCAATGTATGTTGCATTCGCAGGAACAATGTAGGGCCAACCTCACTTCCTCATACAGAATACCAACATTGAGCGAACGTTGATCCAATGTCAGAAAACAGCAACCGTATGCTAACTCAGCTGACTATGTTTCAGTTGCAAGTCTGGGTTCTCTCATACTAGCAGCAGATGCCAGAAAGGCAGAAAGTGCCAGCATAGATGCACAACGAACTTCCAAACAATTATCGCTCACCAGTAAATTACTATCATTATCATTATTATTGTTGTTGTTGTTGTTATTATTATTATTATTTTATTTTTTAAATATTTTTTCCCCCGAGATACATATGATCCCTCGGGATTCAAAAAATTAGGGGGGCATTGTTCTGGAATGGCTAGTCTTCGCAGATGGTTTTGTTATTATTATTATTATTACTATTTTTTCGAGGTAGTTATGCTCCCTCAGGTGATAAAAAAATTGTCCATAGACTGAGAAATTGGGTTCTCGAACGGTTACCACTCCACCGGTTTAGGCATTAAGAAAGTACTGCGAAACGCTACCGCATTGAAGCGCTGAAAAAGATAGCTAGCTTCTCGTGGATATGATATACAAGTCACATTGCGCCCAAGGTCCATTGCAAAGGTATGGCCATTGTTATTTATGAGCCCCAAGGTTTCAAAGGAATAAATTTGTGTGACTCAAGTAGTGTGCTGTATTTAGTATCCTTGCGTTATTATTATTATTATTGTTATTGTTATTATTATTATTATTCGCATGACGAAAGATCTCTTCATTATTATTATAATTATTATTATTATTATTATTATTATTATTATTATTATTATTGTTATTATTATTATTATTATTATTATTATTATCATGGTCTTCAATGTTAATTAATGGTGATGTCGTCCGGAGTAGCTCTACTCGTTGGACTCCTGAGCAGCGAATTGATGGGGCCAAAGGTTTCGAATGCCACCGGTGTGAAGACGTACGTGATGGCTAGCTCGGCGTATTTCTGAGTTTTGAGGTTCGCCGCCCTCTCGGCCGCAGCGCCCGCTCTTTGTGATGTTTCTGGCAGATACGACGTCGCCATTGTATCTGAGACTGTCGCGTCCCATATCAAACACAGCCCCGCCCGCCATGGTATATGAGTGAGTCCATCTGGTCTTTTACCATCAGATCGGGTCAAACCCACCGGCTCTTTGACAGTGGGGATCCCTGCACGGATTAAACTTCTACAAATAAGGTCGTTCAGGCCCAGGCCACATGAGAGACCGTGATATCCGTTTCTCTCGACCAGGGCACCGCATGGGCAGGAATGAGGTAAACAGACAGGTAACCCAAGTCTGTAACCCACCGCCACCCTCAGGGACTCATCGTCAAGACTCAGCCCGCAGTTTGTAATCGGTAGGGCTAAGAGCCAGTCGCCTGCGTGTGGTGCTGCCACTGCTCTAAGACGTGCCTGATTCTGGGAATCAGGCATTCTGGAGGCGAGGTCTGCCACTCCGAGCTCGATCAAAGGGTCGTCCCATCTCGATTATTTGTGAGCCCAAGCTTCTTCCGGCTCTGGTACTCCGCTGGTTTCCCTCCATTTGGCCTGAAGGATCTCCAGGGCAGGGCCCTTTTTAGGCTTTCCTCACAGAATCCTTGTCTGGAGTATATCAGTGGCTGCGGCCGATGCCAAGAAGGCTGGAAGTGCCAGCGAAACCATTGATCGGATGCCCAGTCCTCCTCTTTTGATGGGCAGTGTGGCTTGAAGCCATGCCTCGTCGGTGAGAACAAGATTGGGCACCTCAGCGAGGCCCACCCTCAAGGCCTTGTCATACTCCTCCAGTCCTCTGTGGCCTTCGCATGGGCAGCTTCTGAGGGTATATAATAGTCGGGTGGCACTCAGCGAGTATCGGAGCAAGATGAGAGCGTCATGTGTGGCGATGGATGTTAGTTTTTCCATCATGCGCATTAGCTCCACTGTGCGCGCATTCAATTATAATGATAATATTAATAATTATTATTATTATTATCATTTATTTTTATTTTTTATTTTCATTATCATCATAATCACCGTCGTCGTCGTCATCATCAACATCATCATCATCATCATCATCACATTGAATTTTGCAAGTATTTATCAAGATTGTTTAGTTAGCAAATAAGCATATTCTTCATTGAACCAACCGCATGTCCGCACTCTGGTGTACAAAACATTATAAAGTACAGCGCTCTAATTACATGTTATGAAATCTACCTCTGCTCGTAATATATAAGCTGCTAATAACTGACAGACAGCTTTTTGCTTTGCCTGAGCCAAGAATAATAACATCGACTGTATATCATTTTTTAAATGAGCTTTCAACTTGCTACATACTTACTGAATTGTATAACAGCGTTATTAACAAAACAATCGTCTGGAAATAAAATACCGAAAATGATTGGCTAAAGGATGCAAGTGATGAACATCAGTGATGTGATTGGATACCCGTTCGATGACGTCATTTGTGAAACAGTCTCTTATGACGTAAAATTTATGGCCGTGACAAAGCCGACTTCAAAGAACGGGCGAGAAGACGACGGCATGAATTTAATATCGGATTATTGCACTTTATATGTTTGTAAGAAAACACTATCAAAATAGAACTGTGAGAATAATTTAAAACACGGAACTGAACATTAGTTTGTCTATTAGAAGCTTAACTTTTAAACTGTTTTCGATGTTACTGCAAGTTCAAGTTCAAGCGAGGCTTCAGCAAGAACATAGCCCGGATATAACTCCAACGGTCATTACTTTCAAAGCCATTGTGAAGTGAAGATTCGAGTATAATATAAATTCATAGTCTTCTGCTATATTATACATTTATACGAGGAGAATTCAAAAGACAAGACTGCATCATGAACAGTAGCGAAGAAAAGACTGAACGTCGTCAGCCTGCTTGCTTAATCTGCCCAAACTGAACATTGTCTTGTATATTTAAATTTGACTTCTGTGCGAGAAAGTTGGTGTCCAAATGCATCCACGTTTCCTTTTGCTGTTAGCTTATTAGGTATTTGGGTACTTCGTTCATCTAAAGGTTTAGGCCATTCAATTTATTTTACATTTATTTAGTTGTTTAATGGGTTGATCTGCTACAGGAAAAACAGCTGCGAGTTACCGAGTTAATATGCTGAGAAAAGGAAAGAATGATCAAGAATGGCCCAAAAAGTTGCGCACAGATGTAACGCAAGTAAAGAGAGGGAAAAGCAGTAGAGTAAACTCTCACCAACGTTAATCTTTGGCGGTTTTGGACGGGTCGCAAATCGGATTGGATTGCAGGGTTGGGCCACAGCCGATTGCTCAACATCCAGTAAATAGCAAGGACCCCAAAGGAAGAGAGGAGCTAGCACTCATGTTTCAGATTCAGCAGTGTGCAAAATATAGTGTAAAGAGCCCAAAACAGACCCCTGGGACAACCCAAACGGGGCGGGGACTCTGTTGGATCTAGATGACTCAAAGATGACGCAAGAGCCACGCTCTCCAAGGAATGAACGGAGCCACTCGATGGAGGAAGGAGCTAAGCCGTTCCAGCCAACTGCTCTAAGCGCAATGGAAGGTAGGAGTTAAGCCGCTACAGCCAACTGCTCTAAACGCAATGGAAGGTAGGAGTTAAGCCGCTCCAGATAACTGCTCTAAGCGCAATGGAAGGTAGGAGTTAAGCCGTCCAGCCAACTGCTGAGAGCGCAGAGAGAGAGAAAGGAGTTAAGCCGCTCCAGCCAACTATGGGAAGCGCAATGGAAGGTAGGAGTTAAGCCGCTCTAGCCAACTGCTCTAAGCGCAATGGAAGGTAGAAGTTAAGAGGCTCCAGCTAACTGCTCTGAGCGCAGAGGGAGAAAAGAGTTGAGCCGCTCCAGTCAACTGCTGAGAGCGCAGTGGAAGGTAGGAGTTAAGCCGCTCCAGCCAACTGTTGGAAGCGCAGTGGAAGGTAGGAGTTAAGCCGCTCCAGCCAACTGTTGGAAGCGCAGTGGAAGGTAGGAGTTAAGCCGCTCCAGCCAACTGCTCTAAGCGCAATGGAAGGTAGGAGTTAAGAGGCTCCAGCTAACTGCTCTGAGCGCAGAGGGAGAAAGGAGTTGAGCCGCTCCAGTCAACTGCTGAGAGCGCAGTGGAAGGTAGAAGTTAAGCCGCTCCAGCTAACTGCTCTGAGCGCAGAGGGAGAAAGGAGTTGAGCCGCTCCAGTCAACTGCTGAGAGCGCAGTGGAAGGTAGAAGTTAAGCCGCTCCAGCTAACTGCGGCGAGCGCAGAGGGAGAAAGGTGTTAAGCCGCTCCAGCCTATTGCGGAAACCGCAGTGGAAGGTAGGAGTTAAGCCGCTCCAGCCAACTGCTGGAACAGCCGAGCTCAATGCTAGGAGACCCATAGGAGTTAAGCCCCTCGAGCCTGCTTCTGTTAGCGCAGCCGAAGGAAAGGGTTAAGCCGTTCCAGCCTACTTTTTCTGTTGGATGGCTGCATGGCGAAGGTTGGCAGCGCATTCCATCGACTGTACGTGCAGTGTAACTTGCTATTTAATTTGCTTGTGTTTAGCAATAGACGGTATCGATAGAGAATCAGTAATACGAATCGTCGTAGATCAGGTTGTTTCAATCTTCGGATCTTTACACTGCATCGAGGCTTCTTTAGAGTTATTCCTAATCTCGCATATTCTCCTTCGTCCGTCGCCTGTCAATCACCCTTCTATTTTTCTTGCTCTGCTCCGTGAAGGGCTGTGCTAATCCTGGCGGAAGCGTATTAACCCGTCGTCCTATCGTTTCGTCTCTCGATATATAAGTTCATGTAGGCAACGCGGCGGATCGATATGGGTCTCCTAGGCGACCGTCCGCTCAGCCAAAACGAAATACTCTGAAACAAAAATGGTGGAATATGAAGTAACTAAATGTAGGGGCTGGACCCATAGCTCGCCGAATACTATAGTAAACCTTTCAGGCTGCAATAAATGTATTACTTTGGTTTTACAACGTGAAACAGTTTTCCCTGATGTATTATTTTACGGGCAAATTCTCCGATAAGCACACACAATGTCGTGCCGACATGCAATGTAACAGATGAATTGATACATGCATGTGTGGCGGACAGGCCACAAGGCTTGAATGAATGATTTATTTAAATAATCGGCTCGCCATAGTGTTATTTTACGTCTAATTTTGTACAGTGTTGCGCATAGGAAGGAAGACCGATCGGCGGTTTTTAATCGAGTGCATAGCTTGCAGACGCATGAATTGGCTTGAGTATAGCCTGACATGCGGTGCATCGCTATATATGTGGAGCAGTGGTTCGTACTGCTTCATACGTAGAGTGGTTCTCGTACCGCTCCAGGGATCGTTGAGTGTTGCCATATAAATACGACCTCTAGTGACAGCCGCTCTCGCGGTCAGGCCGGTGCTGCTTTTCGCTGATCTGGTGGGGTGGGCCCCTCTGCCGTCGATCGCAAGACGGACCGTGCCCTGATCGTAGGAGTCAACAGGCTGACAGAGGAAAGACCGATCGTGAGAAATGCTCACAGGTCTGGGTGCCGTTCGAGAGTGCTTACAAACCTGACAGAGAGATAGACTGGGAAAAATCCCCGACCGTGCAGACCGTGGGAGTTCTGGTGGCCGAGAAATATTCTGGTTGGCTACCTAGATCGGTCATAGTTACTCCTCGAGAATACCAACCGGTTGTCGGATACGTGACCCCGTCGGTGGCCGTGAGAAATAGAGATCGGGTAAAGCCCCGAGCAACCGAACGCTACATCGAGACAGATTTATGGCGACTGTTGAGACAATTTACGGGAAGAATTCCCCAGTGTACACGTTGGTTAAAAGACGGGGAGGGCGGACCCGTGAAGCCGTTGGAAACAGACTGAGAGCTACCGGAGAAGCCGTTGACAAATACTGGAAAACATGAATATATTCGATAAATACGGGGAGGGTGACCCCATTGTTGCGTTAGATACAGGGAAAGTTCCCTTTGGTACCGAAAACCTGATCAATTGTGAGCGTCTCCGCATATTCTTTATATTTACGGTTTTCCGTAAATATCTATGCTTGGCTACCTAACGGTGGTCATACTTACTCCTCTCGTTTACCAGCAATCTATTGAATTGCGTGTCTGATCGCAATGTCTTAGGTCGCGGTTTCCCCGCGTATCTATACTTGAGTTACTTAACGTAATATCTGTACTTGCGGTGTCCCCGCAGTATGTCTTCTTGATTGTCTTACGGTCTTTCGGTAAATATTCTTACTGGCTACCTATGTTGGTCACAGTTACTCCTCTCGGTTTTCCAGAAATCTTTTCACTTGTGTGTCTAGTTGCAATATCTTGGCTCGCGGTTTCCCCGCGAGGCGTCTACTAATTTCTTCTTGTAGATCTAACTACATAATCTTCTTTCGAGGATTTCCTCGAAAGATTTGCCAGTGGTTCGTTCCAGTGTACAAGAGACAGAGTACAATTGCTTCAGAGAAAGTGATTATAATAATACAGGTCTGTGTGAAACATAGAGGTAACGTGGTGACACTTACCTCAGGTGCCTGTGAGAGAATCGAGTCTGAGAAACGAGAGTTGGTGCATTACCGTTGGTCAGATCTTTAGGTGACGAATACAAATATGTTCCTACGATGGGATGAATAAATGCCGTCGATGAGAGTTAAAGACATGTGAGAGTCTGGGTGATCGGATATTAAAGTATATGACAGATGCAAGCAGGCCGAGAAATATACTCGTTGGCTACCTAGTTCGGTCATAGATACTCCTCCCGTTTCCCCAGGTTGTCGGAGACATGAAAATTCGGGTGGCCGCAAGAGATACAAGCCGAGTAGATTCTCGCAGTAGCAGCCGTACAAACCGAGAGAGCTGCCAGTGGAGAGTTGGCACATACGGGGAAAGTTCCCCATTGAATACGTTCGATAGAAATATCGGGGAAATTCCCGAAGGACCCGCTGGAATTACACGTGGAGGGTGAACACGTTAGAAGAGCACGTGACAAACGAGAAAACACTGGTGCCGATTGATACCTTCAGGTTACTAGTCAAGTAACTCTTCTTGATGGCTTTATAGTCGTTCGATAGATACTCTTGTTTGTTACCTACGTTGGTCATAGTTACTCCTCCCGGTTTCCCGAGTATCAGAATATATTACGGTGTTGGCGGACAATTGCCAACGCAGAGGACGGTCAATCGTGTGCCTGATAACTTATGCGTGTGAGGCCGGTATGCCACACACGGAAATGGGCCAAGAGGCCGACGTGAAAGTCTGGGCAGTCGGAACCCAGGGTAAAGATAGTAAGCAGACCAAGAATTGATCGATGCGTAAATATTACTGTTGGCTACCTACGTTGGTCATAGATACTCCTCTCGTTTAAATATTACTGTTGGCTACCTACGTTGGTCATAGATACTCCTCCCGTTTTCCCGAAGAGTATCTATTTGCGTGTCTGATCGAAGTGATCGATACGAGTACGTTTGGGTAATCGGGTACCCAGGTGAATACATGGTTGTTTGTCGTCACACACAGTTCTGAGAGCTGACTGAAGTGCGAGGTCGGGCCCCCTCGTGCGTAGGTCGGATCGAAGATCTGTGTGCAGATAGCGAAGGTTATAGACAGAAGACCTTCGCTATCAGTGTCCGTGAATACCATGCCAGTGTCATTTTTATCGAAGCAGAATATATCAGTGTTGGTGGGTAACTGCTAACACAGAGGACGGGAACTTAATCAGTCAAATGTGCATGACTAAATATACGTGTGCGGCCGTTTATGCCATACACGGAAATAGATCGAGAGATACGTGTTGAGCAGAAGACGTGATAGCTAAGTGTCTAGCATGATATGACGAAGAGCTGCGAGACTGGTGTGTCTAGGACGACAGAGGTTAGAGAGTTGGGGACAGTAATGTCTAAGAGTATAAGACGTTGGATTTAGCTACCGATAATTGTATAGGCCGAAATGGCTTATGGACTTGTTTCAAATATGTCTGAACCTCGTAACTTAAGAGAACGTTTGGTGTCCCTAAATGGCGATAGTTTCAGAGTCACAAGATGCTGAACGGTACGACATCAGGTAGAGGAAGACGAGGCTAGTAGCTTGGAAGGTATGCAAGGCGATGAAGACTCCTGCCGGTATGATTATGAATCCTGTTTTGAGTACGGCCATCCTCAGAACGTTGCCCATCCGGCGACCGCGGAATAGGCAGAGTCAGACCCCTTTACTAATTCGAGCCGTGTTACCTTTCTTGGAGAAGAAACCCGTCCCTAATCTTGCCTGGTGATAGTGAACATCCTGGTACATATAGAGTAACCGTTTGGCATTGAGATTTGGTAAGAAAGTGACTCGGGCGACTCCAGACGTGTCAGCGAGCTGGGGTCGACACCGTCCGTTAGCGCTAGGCAGGCGCTCGGGCGGCAGAACGCCACACATGCATGCATACAATGTATGCATAAGTACGTAAAGTATGCAATGCCATACAACCGTACAAGCGTATATGTGTAAATGTGACCGCTAGGGCGAAACATTTGTTCCTGGATAATATATGCATCCTAGCCGTGTTTACTTCCTCAGACTCTTAAAATGAAGTAGGGCTTTGAGAAATATTAAATGCTACCATTTACTGAATCGATCTGCAAAGCATATAGGCCCTATTCAGTTTAAGCTGAACTATTTACAAAAGCGACAATTCATTTTTTCGTAATGCGACTTTCAAATTGTCAGTTTAAGTTAAATGAAACTATATATACAAAACGCCGATAAATTAATTAAAGTCAGGAAATTTAGCAAGGAATTAGTGGGGCCTACAGCTGCCTACTTCTACGAGGATTCAATGTACCGAGGAAAATAATGGGCTTATACGGCGACAGAAAGCGAACCAATTCAATTCCAATCTTGCGATTATTGTAAGAAGATAATTAAGAACGAACCTAAGAGAAAGATTTTTTTGAAGTACAAAAAACATTGAAATGTGAAACGAATTGATGGAGTCGAGTGCATTATATGAAATACTTGATGTCCTCTAGCGTAGTGTCTTGTACTCGCATGTTCGTCAGACTCGAGCGTCATCTAGCAGTGTCACTCTCGCTATTATCGATCAACACGATCAGTTATCCACCTATTACTGAATCAGTCATGCATCTGTCTGTCCGTACGTCCGCACCTTTGGTTCTCGACTTTCTTCCATCCATATATTTATGTACATATCAACACATTCATTCAGCTCAACATCCATCCGCTCCGTACCTCCATCCATCCATTCATCTGTCCAACCAACCATCCATCCACCCATTCTTCCATCCATCCATCCATCCACCCATTCTTCCATCCGTCCATCCATCCATCCATTATTCCATCCGTTTATCTATTCATTATTCCATCCATCCACCCATCCTCCATCCATCCATCTGTCCGTCCGTCCACCATCAATCTATCCATCCCAATGACCCATCCATCAGTCCGTCCGTCCATCCATCCATTCATCCATCTATTCATCCAGCCAGCCAGCCATTCATCAATTCATTTATCCATCCAGTCATCCATCCATCCATTCATCTATCCATCCATTCATTTAATCCATCCTTCCATCCATCCATTATTCCATCCGTCCATCCGTCCATCCAACAAATCATGCATCCCAATAATCCATAAACATCCATCAATCCTTCCATCCATCCATTCATCTTTCAACCAGGCAGCCATCCATAGGGTCATGCAATAATCTGCAAATCTATCAATTCCACCACTCATCCCATTAATCACTATTATAATCCGCTTCAATCAATCCATGCATTAAAACAATCAATCCATGCATTAAAACAATCAATCCATGCATTAAAACAATCAATCCATGCATCCACCCAGTCAGTCAAGCCCTCCTTCCCATCCATTTATCCGTTGAACCATTCATCTAGTGAACCATTCATCCACCTACTACTGAAACCAGAAGCAATCAAGCGATTAATTCACATTCCGATTCATTGATTTATTCAACCATCCGTTAATGCACACATCCCTTTCATTCATCAATCAATCCTCTCACTCACTCGTCCATCTATCTATCCATCGATTAAATCGCATCCAAAACTATCCCGCCTTCCGTCCATCCTTTCACTCCCTCCCTCTCTCCATCTCTCCCTTCCTCCCTTCATCTATCCATCCATCCCTTCATCTATCCATCCATCCCTTCATCTTTCCATCCATCCATCCAGCGTCCACTCATCCATCCGTTCTTCAATCAACGAGCCGTCCTGGTATCAGTTGGTTGCTTGCAGTTACGTTTCGGCGAGAGAGAGACATACAGACAGAGAAAAAGACACAGTGAGACACGAAAAGAGGGAGGGAGAGGGAGACGGAGAGGAAGAGAGCCTAAGAAAATGACGGCATTGACGGTATTTATCACCGGACGGCGGCGAGGCGGGGCAGTGGACACTGCGTGGTCAGTGCAATGACCGTCACTGACTGACCACTGCTTGTACTCGGCAGACGACGCTTTTCGTTACACGGCTCCATCCTGTGTACGCTGTAGCAGTCCCATCAGTGTTACTCATACACATACCGCGCAACCCTGTAACGCATTGTAACACAGTTAAGTTTGATAACCGATCGAGAACTGCGTTACAGTGTTAGCCGTTAACGGTATGTCGCTGTGAGAAACAGAAGGATTTTGAGATTGATCTGCTGTTGTCAAAGATGGACACCGAGAAACTACGAGTGGTCATTCAGCTGACCATTTTGACCTATTTCAGCATTTGGGAGGTTCTTTGCATTGGTAACACATCGACGCGCTCAGGGTTAGTATGCCAATTACTGTTAGCGACTAATTTCGACGATGCCTTTAGATGTATGAGAGACAGTAGAATAATTTCAATCTCACATTCTTTCACTGTAATTTGCAATCCAAGCAAACATTCTTTCAACGCTTCCCGGCTACTTTCGCAATGTCAACTAATTTTCTGGTATCTGTAGATGTCAGTCGTAAAGTATTGTTTATACCGTAACAATACAACCTAAACGCATGTAACAATATAATGTAGACCCATGTCTACTACCTAAACGCATGTAACAATATAATGTAGACCCATGTCTACAACCTAAACGCATGTAACAATATAATGTAGATGCTAACAAGGGACAGCTTGACGGTATTGTAACGTGTATTGCAAACGTTACCGCCCAACGTCACACCACAGAATCGAGATACACTGTAGGCCTTCATAATGACATCCATGAGGTTTGGACGGGTTCTATACATCGGTTGGGCTCCGTGGGTTTTCGTGGGCCACTGGTGAATCGTCTGGCTGTCGTGATATTCGACCAACGCACGACGAATGCCTGCTCTTCTACATCCTCCTTGAATATCTGGATGTACGTCATCTTCCACCAGTGAGGTAGTACTCGTCGAAATCGACCCCGTGTTTGCGACTCGATCTCGGCAAGTCGTCGCTCAACCTTTTTCGGCGCAACTTGGCCCAGAGACTTTGAACATCTATGCCATCAACCAGCTTTTGAAGGGAATCTGTTGGTTCGATGAATAAATGAGATGAATATGCAACATATATCTGTAAATAGATTAAATAGAATACAACATTTCAAGTATAAGCTTTCTATCTTGTTTAATTTAAAGAAACGTCTGTTTTGAGCTGCTGGCATACTCTCTCAATTCTTACTCTCTCATACATACATGCATACATACATACATACATACCTGTCATACATACATGCATACGTGCAATGTAATGTAATCGAGCATTTATGTAGCGCCCCTTTAAATATCTACTCAGAGGTGCTCTATGCGCTGGCCTTAATGATGTCAAAATTAATGTCATAGCGAACAAGTTAAATACGTATGCTAGCTAGCAAAAAATACACAGTAAGCTGAAAAGAGTCACGGGTGGTGGACCCACGCACAAGCGTGGAACAAACCAACGGATTTTCTTCGACAGCTGACAGATGTCATGGATGTTCAGAGTCTCTGAGCCAAATGGCGTCGATGAGCAGATCGACAACTGTCAACGCCGATCGTAGACACGGGATAGGGTAGACGAGCAGTCCCTCACTGGTGGAAGATGACGCCCGCCCGGATATTCTTCGAGGTACAAGGAGGGCGTCGAAAAGGCTTTCATCGCGTCTTTGTCGGTAGATTGAACAGCCACCCATAACTTTCGGTCGAGGTCACTCCAGTTGCCGCGTCGCTCGTCCTCCACCGAGACGTAAACACTCGGCTACAGGAGGCGTACACGGCCGTATGGTACGGTTGATCGCGTACATCCAAAGGGATGATCCGATGCAGTCACATGGCCTAGTCAAGTGTAAATGTTCTGTGTTTTACGAACTTTAACACCATATGGCATAACACATATTGTTTGGTTTGGCAGGCGCTACAAAAATGTTTAATTAATGTCAAGATACACTACGTCATATGGCACTGTTCACTTTGGAAAGGTCTCTTTATTGGACGAGTTAGGACCTTCATGACCCACGGAAACGAGATCTTTTGCCACAATTGGCCATCCATATGGAATGACGTCCCCTAGCCTTTACATATATGTGTTAACATTCTTTCTGGGTCAATGGGCGGTCAAGTATATCAGCAGCAGCAACTGTGAGCACTGTGGGAGCACCACCGAATGACATCTGCTGTAATTGGCGTTAAGTGATTAATAAATACAAGATACAATAATATTATAAACAATACAGTAAGATATGGATTAGGGTTAGGTAGAGGGTTAGGCTTTGGGTCAGGGTTATGGTCATGGCTAGGGTTATGGCTAGGGTTAAGGTCAAGGTTAGGGTCGCAGTGGCCTTCTTGAGTATTTCTTTTATGGTTACTGCACTGTCTACGCTATAGCGTTGGTCGTTATGGTCACGTGCGTCGTAGAGATGCGATGGTCTCCATTGCTGCTGTTGTTGTTGTTGTTGCTGCTGCTGTTGTTGTTGAACTGTCTATTGATTAGCTGCCGATGATCATCTGTGCGCCGGCCGATAATACGCGTTAGTATATGTGTCACACGTGATGGTAGATGAAATACGTCTGTGTTGGATCAGATGAAAATGACGATGCAGGAATCCACTAATTATCAGAGAGACGGAACGAAGGAGCTGGTCGACCGACGTTGGCGACAATTCGTTGATTATGAAGATGATAGTAATTAGCCAACCAATGAGTTTTTGTTATTAAACAAACCGAAACTATGTGGTCTATGCGCAAGGGATTAGCAATTTCGCGGCTGACCTGTCTATTGGAATTTCCAAGGACGAAACAAATCAAGTACCTGCCATTGTCTCCGAGACTGATGAAGATGACGACGACAATTATGATGACGACGACACTAAGTGAACCGTAGTCATCTTCGTCATCAGCTGCAGCGACTACGTCACCATCATCGTCGTCGTCATAATCATCATCGTCGTCGTCGTCATCATCATGGTGCATTTCGTGTTTGTACAGATCAGTAAACATAAGAGAATGGAATTAATTAGATGAGAAAGTAGTAATTATCGGCCGATGCAATAGATGCATGAAAGGTCAATAAATCTCATTTGGAAAGACGATCGCTGAATTCCCAACATCAGACGAATATAGCGAAGTAACGAAACTCGTATAGAAGCAATTCTCGTATAATACCTAAGAAATTCAGAAATATAGGAACCGCCGTCTATTGTGTCCAACTGTTCTCCAGGTTTTGATTTCTAACCCCTCCCCATAACTCAACGAAAAAAAGTAGCAACTGCCTCGTTTGATTAATCCTAACAAACGCTTTGCGCAGATTGTTCTACAAATTTTAAGTAAAACTGTGTCCATGCTTTCCCACTACATACATACCTATTTAAATAGATATACATATAATTATGTATATAGTCCTAATTCACATCTTATGGCACAATGTAGGTCTACTTACCATCACACCGTGCACGTCGAATGACGTCAATGTTCCGAACAATGATAGAATTATCTGGGGATGCAACAACTGTAGTGTGTATGTAGTCCAGGTCGATATGGAGTAGAGGTGGATGTAGAACATCATGATGATGATGACGATGACGAGAACGACGACGACAATGATGACAGTAATAATAATAATAATAATAATAATAATAATAATAATAATAATAATGAGAATGATAATAATAATATTGAAACTTATAATGATAATTAATATTATAGTAATAATTATTATAATGAGAACTCATGCCAGGCGAATAGTATGCCTATTAGCAATTTTTTAGATTATTTGTAAAATAGATATGATAATAATAACAATGACAACGATACCAAATTAGACTTAAGGTAAGTACATAAACACAGCCACGCAGTTAATTAGCTTTTTTCAAATAAAACGTAATTTTGATCCGAGGGACATAATTTCTTTTAAAAGACTGCTTCATTATAAGTATCGATTACACAGACATTGGTTCTCGGAGCCTTCTCGCTAATCCTGGCCTGCCAAACCATTTTGAGACGTTGTCAGTTTTAATTTCCAGCTAATCTATGTTCCTTGTTTCTCCCGACTTCCATAATGACAGAATCGGGAGACAAATCGGGGATCTCACTGGCTTTCAGGATTCGGTCTCCGCTAAATTTCCTTCGTATTGAATGTGCGAATTCGCCGCTTTCTAAGCCGTTATTTTCTCTTGGCTATTGTATCGCCGAGTCCGATTCTGTGATGTTCAATGAGCTACTCAAGTGAAAATTCTCGTCGTTTCTGAATGATTTCACTTCCAAACTCATCACTGCATGCGATCAGCAGATGTTTTTTGTAGACTAATATAGTCTATATAGTCTAAATTTCGAATATATCCGGAATTTCGACGTTATCTATGTGCGAACCTCAAAATTGGACAATAATGATTCAAGCAACACAAGACCTCTTACCACTGTTACCAAGATTATTACTATTGCTATCATTATTGCAAGGATTATTATTTATTATTATTATTAGTATTAGTATTATTAGTAGTAGTAGGCCTATCATTGGGCATTATATGGTACTTTTAATGTAGATTTTCAGGATCGGATACCAATAAACTCGCAATTATCTTTGAATGGTTTTCAATTCACCAATCACTGAAATAGCTTATTCTGATCCAGAGACAGTTACAATTGCAACAATTGGCCATTCCGACAATATAACCATTTTTTGGACGGATAAACGGCTACTTACTTAATTCCTCTGCAAATGGAAATAAGTAACTGCTTTATTTTCACAAGTGTGTGAGGGTGGATGGGTCGGTGGGTGAGCGAGTGAGTGAGTGAGTGAGTGAGGAAAACACGGCAGCACACTACTTGCTTGCAATCAAGTTAGTAGTAACGCAGAACAACTTCCAATGAAAGTTCTTTATCAATATTGCCTACATTGGTGCAATATGCCAAGCAAATTTCTGTCGACGGCAACGGCCTCTGTTGTCATAAGCTGTCGTTAAACTCCGGATCCAATCCAATGCCTACATATTGAGTTCAGATGTCAACGGTGTTGGAATAAGCCACGCGTATGTGAGACGAACGTATTCAAGGATTGATTACTTGTTTGGATTTGTATAGACGCTTTGATCAGCTACTTGCCATTGATTGATGAGCTATACACAACATTATGCATGTGTACTGTGACCGATAATTATAAAGTACGCGATAAGTGACGGTGTTGACGTTTTAC
The DNA here is from genome assembly GCA_959347315.1 of Bimastos eiseni. Taxonomy (NCBI): domain Eukaryota; kingdom Metazoa; phylum Annelida; class Clitellata; order Crassiclitellata; family Lumbricidae; genus Bimastos; species Bimastos eiseni. The sequence goes on from OY365807.1 coordinate 35,995,838, forward strand.
TCATCATTGCTCAATTTGCATGCAATTTAATCGACGAACAGGATTGCAGCTTCCCATCTATATGTATGAGTTCAGTGCACGAGGGAGTATAATTATTTACAGCCTGCTGGCAATTTCAATAGCTTGGCTCAGCGATGATTTACGATCAAATCGAATATATATATATATATATGCGAACAGCCTACTGAAGGTCGCAAAGCTTTGACCCGCATCTAGTAAGAAGGGACTTTCAGTTGTCATGGAAACCACGTGTCCCTGTGTCAGATTAACGGTCACGAGAGAGTTGCCATGGCGCCTGCGATGGCATTCATCCAATTATGATTTGGAAAATAAAAAAAGCTCACGGAAGAGATGAAAAACGAGACAAATGACCCTAGGAAGATGCCACTGCTGCTGCTGATGATGATGATGAAGATAAGGTTGATTATGATGACGACGGCGATGGAAGGTATTGAACAATGATCTACGTGGTTCGAGTGAGTGAAAAAGGAGGATAGTTTAAAGCAGCCAAACATGCATACAAGCACACAGACGCAGTTATACATTGGATGGATTGGATGGATGAATTGGATGGATGGATGGATGGATGAATAAATGGATGGATGGATGGATAAACGGATAGGATGGATGGATGGATAAATGGATGTAGTGGATGGATTGGATGGATGAATTGGATGGATGGATTGGATGGATTTGATGGATGGATTGGATAAATTGGATTGATGGATTGGATGGATTGGATGGATTGGGTGGATTGGATGGATGGATTGGATGGATTGGATGGATTGGATGGATTGGATGGATTGGATGGATGGATGGATTGGATGGATGAATTGGATGGATGGATGGATAAATGGATGGATGGATTGATTGATTGATTGATGGATGGATAAATGGTTTGGATGGATAGATGGATAAATGGATAAATGGATGGATAGATGGATAAATGGATGGATGGATAAATGGATAGATGGATAAATGGATGGATGGATGGATGAATGGATAAACGGATTGGATGGATGGATGGATAAATGGATGGATGGATGTATGGATGGATGGATAAATGGATGGATGGATGAATGGATGGATGGATGAATGGATGGATGGATGGATGGATGGATGTATGGATGGATAGATAAATGTATGGATGGATGGATAAATGGATGGATGGATGGATAAATGGATGGATGGATGAATGGATGGATGGATGAATGGATGGATGGATGTATGGATGGATGGATAAATGGATGGATGGATGAATGGATGGATGGATGAATGGATGGATGGATGGATGTATGGATGGATAGATAAATGTATGGATGGATGGATAAATGGATGGATGGATGGATAAATGGATGGATGAATGGATGGATGGATGAATGGATGGATGGATCGATGGATGGATGGATCGATGGATGGATGGATGGATGGATGGATTGACCAGATCGCATGAAGACATAAATTGTCGACTATCACGGATGTCAATCAATGTGTCTTACAGTCAGCCAAACGCTTCTACTCGATTACCAGTGAAAATCGCAATGAATTCCATTAAGAATGTGCTTCATTGGAATTCAGCTGCGATCTGCATGCTTATTCAAAATATCTACATCATACAACGCTTAAGTAGATATTCAGTTGAAAAAGCTGCTGAGAGAGAAAGAGGGAGGGAGAGAGAGGCAGACAGACAGACAGACAAAGAAGAAGAAAGAAGGAGAAAGACATGGAATCAGCCTCTGTCGTCAATCGATTGAATCACCAAAATTTTGCCTTATCCATACATCCATTCATCCATTCGTTCATTCGTCCATTCATCCTTTCGTTCATTCGTCCATTCATCCTTTCGTTCATTCGTCCATTCATCCTTTCGTTCATTCGTCCATTCATCCATTCGTTCATTCGTCCATTCATCCTTTCGTTCATTCGTCCATTCATCCTTTCGTTCATTCGTCCATTCATCCTTTCGTTCATTCGTCCATTCATCCTTTCGTTCATTCGTCCATTCATCCTTTCGTTCATTCGTCCATTCATCCTTTCGTTCATTCGTCCATTCATCCTTTCGTTCATTCGTCCATTCATCCTTTCGTTCATTCGTCCATTCATCCTTTCGTTCATTCGTCCATTCATCCTTTCGTTCATTCGTCCATTCATCCTTTCGTTCATTCGTCCATCCTTCCATTCATCCATTCGTCTATCCATCCATCATTCTATCCATTCATCCATGAATAATTCATCATTCCATCCATCCATCCACCTCTTTGTCGGTTTACCAGTGTATTTTTAGCTCCCTCATTGTGTATGTCTAACAGTTTTCTGTCTGCATCAATATCTCTCCCTTTCTCTCTCTGTCTCTCTCCCTCTCTCTGTCTATCTATGTCTGTCTCTTTGTCTGCCCCTGTCCCTGCTTCTGCCTGTCTGCCTGTGTTTGTCTCTCTCAATGTCTCTCTCCCTCTGTCTGTCTGTCTGTCTGTCTGTCTATCTCTGTCTGCCTCTATCTCTGTCTCTGCCTCTGTCCCTGTTCCTGTCTCAGCCTGTCTATCTGTTTGTCTGCCTGTCTCTATCTGTGTGTGTGTGTGTCTGTCTTTGTCTGTTTGTCTGTCTGTCTCTCTTTCTCTCCGTTGTCTGTCTTTCGATTACCTCAAGGCACACTGCTCGTCTTCCTTGTGTCATGATTGCTGGAGATTTTCCAAGGTCAGTTGCAGTCTTCCGTCGGCAAACGCAATCAATCAACATCGAGTCTATAGTCCACAAACTTCCGCCCACAGATGACGTTGTTTTTTGGTCAAATCCTTTATGCACTCGCGACTGGATATAACGAGCAGCGAACAGATATGCATAGATAGACCTATAAATGGTCTATAAATAGCCTGTAAATAGCCTGTTAATAGCCTGTAAATGGCCTGTAAATAGCCTGTAAATAGCCTGTAAATAGCCTGTAAATAGCTTGTTGGTGGCAAACAATATGCCCACAGCTAGGTATAAGTTTGAACTGGTTATTTAAATTAAATGGCTTGGATAATAAAAGACTTAACTCAAACTTTTGGATTGCTAATTACAAGTCTATCTCAATGGGACTGGTCACATGACTCAATGACGTACTTGGATTGCATCAAGTACATGAATGACTATTTTAATCTCACTCTCTCAGTGTGAACTCCAAGCTATCGTTGACATTTGCTTTGTTGAACTAGAAAGTATGTGTAGCAAAAGTCCAAGTTATAAAGGCGGTTCCGTAATGTGTGCGATGCTCATTGGCAAGATTTATTGACTGCGTCCCTTTTTAATTTTTCAGTTGATTTTAAATAGTTCAAGTCAAAGGCTCCTATGCAACAGCAATGCGTAGGCCAACTAATTTTTATCCACAAATTATTATGAGATGGGTTCCAGATTTTATTCGATGGTGTTTTTTGCTCTCAACAACTAATGAAAACTAATTATGTAGACGTCTATGTAACTTCGTTTATTGAACATGTCATGCAGGCAAACCGCACCAAGTTACATTCATCGAAACATAAAAAGTGCTATAAGTGCTTACAATTTCTTGACACGCGATTATCATACATGAAAAATACAAATTTAAAGAACAGAACGATCAGCAATGAGCAGTAAGTATAGACTTATTTGCTCCTGTTGCAATTTTTTTCTGCAACAATACCAGTCTGCCAAAAGCCTAAAATTTAGGATGCCAAGAAGCAGTAAGTACTTGTACATGTAGCCTTCATAGGTTTATGGGCAGTGGCGCACTTACCTATAGGCGCACTAGGCGCGCGCCTAGGGCCCCAAATCTCAGGGGGGCCCCAAAGGATGAAAACATTAAGTACAAAATATGAGTTAATGTGTTAATAAAGTCCCAGGGGCCCCCAAATGAATGAAAACATTAACTATAAAATAACATCTCAGGGAGCCCCAAACGAGTGAAAGCATTAAATACAACGTGACATCTCAGAGGCCCTCAAATGAATGGAAACATTTCAAACAAAATAACAACTCAGGAGGCCCCCAAGTGATGAAAACATAAATACAAAATAACGTCTCAGGGGCGCCTCAAACGAACAAAATAATTTTTTTTTAAATAGCGTCTCAGGGACGGTGCCCCCAAATAAATGAAAACTTTCATACAAAATAACATGTCTTACGCCTGAAATATTTTAAATATAATAATTTATATTCTCTATGTTTGCAGCTAAGCATTCACATGACAAGTGTAGTGTGTTAACTCATAATTGTTTTAGTTAATGTGAATATCAATCGGCTAGATTAGCAGTGTTGATAAGAGCGAATGTTGCGTGTTTTGAGCCTCATCGCTACCAGCAGCTGGCTCACTGTTTAATTAAGCGAAATGTTGAAATAAGTTAAGTTGTGTATTTCGATATTCGATGTGATGCGTAACGTCACATGTCTCAGACTCCCTCCCCTCCGTAACAAATCGTCACAGATGTATGATCCCTCCAATGGGTGCGTGACGTCATTTATAGAAGGCCCCTTAGACTCAGTGTATAAATTCAGAGGGCCCCAAAATGTTTGCGCCTAGGGCCCCGTTTTCTGTAAACGCGCCTCTGTTAATGGGGACTGGCGAAAGGCTAATTTGCACAGCATTTGAAGATGCAAAATTGCAAGCGCATATATTATAGATATGATTATTAGTACTTAATGAAGAGTTACGCGGAAACGATAATGCATTTCACAGCACACAGTGACGCTGACGAACGATTATATTTATTTAGGAAACGTTCGAGAACAGTTTCTTTCTTATTCTGAAGTCTTAACCAACAAACACGCCAATTGAGCGAACTCTCTGTATTCATCATTATTGCCAAATTCTAACTTGAAACCCAAATCGTGCTTATTTTAAATTTAATAAATGAATTATTAAATTCAATAATACAATCTATATCACTTAGTACCTGCATCTGAAAGGTAATTTTGTGCCCCTTTTTCTGGGATAGAGCGTGATCGCCCCTTATGCTTCTTCTTACGCTACTATGTATATATATTCGTAAATAAATACATGAAAACAAACATGTACGTAAATACATAAATACATACATGCTTACATACATACATACATATATGCATGCATACATGCATATATACATACATATATGCATACATACATAAATACATATATACACACATACATACATACATGCTTGCATGCATACATACATACATACATAAATACATACATACAGACATACATACATACATATATACATGCATACATACATACACATATGCACACATACATCGATGATGCCATTGAGAGGATCAGAGGCTCACAGCCTCTGGTCTCGCAAATGACTTGGTTCTATGGTTCTTGATTTAACTGTCTATTCATATTCAGTGATCGTGCAACTGAGTGGAGTCCGCTTTGCCCTTATCAGCTGTTGATTTGACTCATATAAGCAGCAATCACGCCTTCTTGTATGCCAGCCAACTACCTAAGTAATTGCATTAGAGCAATCGCCTGCTTTTAAGTGCTGTCGCAGTCTGAATGCGAAAAGGAAAGGACGCTAGAAGAAGCGACCCCTTGCGATATCGCAAAATTGGATGGATCTGCGAGATTACGTAATCGCAATTTGGTTCTGACTGCATCGAGATTAACACAGCGAAGGACGAGGCTTTCTGTATCCAATCGCGTCCCTCGAACGAGGCTTGCGATCAGGGCTTCTCGCCACAGAATCAATACCACCGCAAGTTATACAACGCATAACCACCTACCTAAAGCGTACCGAACATTTATGTATATATATACGTACATAGATACACATGCATACAGATAGGGTATAGGCATCCCATATGCAACGCTGCGGCGAGCAGACCACCAGCGAGACAGATGGCGTAATCGACTAAATTGAACGGATCACGTGACATCGTCCACGCGGCGACGTGATTGGTGGCCGCCATTTATGTCCTAAATTGGTAACCAATTCAACCGTGCGTTCGTCTCATCTTTGCTCGTTGAAGAAGACGATGCCTTGGGGTAGGACCAATCGCAGAGCAAGGCCAACATCTCGCGAGATTTGGACGGCGCTGTGCCTTGCCAATCCTACGTTTGGCGACTGCGGAAATGTGTTTCTGTCTAAAACATCAGCCAGAGATCAGCCATTGAATACGCCGATCGCAAATGTGCAGCACTGGCTGATCGATCGATTCCTAAGAAATCAATAGTTGACCCTTTGCTCACGTATTCCACAATGTGTTCTATCAAATCATTTGAAAATCGAGGGCGTTGCTCCAAACTGCGGCGGAATCAGACGATGATAGCAATAGATAATGGATGACGGGATCGATTGGCATTGAGCTCTTTAATAAAAAAACTGTCGCGTCTGATGCAGGAAGTAAGGCATAGAAAATCGTTTGTATCTCCAACGCCAGCAGTGGCGAGTTTACGGAGTTGCAGGAGAGGCAAGTACAAGAACAATACCCCACTAAAAGAGTCCGTAGCCCTCTGGTTATCCCTCCAAATTTTATTCCGCTTTCAGTTTTGACGAAGCAAAACATCCAACGGGCCCCTCTGTCAGGCCCCCAGGGTCCCATCGTAGCCCACCCTGTTAGAACAGTCCAGAGCCGTCACTGAACGTCAGACTCGCATGCTTCTAAGACGATGGTCCAAATGTCAGTAATGGCTTTATAACCCAGTTTTAGTTTAAGCCACAGTTATTCACCGGGGAATCACCGCAATTCAGAGGACAGCAATTCGCAGGAATTAATATACTGGAAAAAATCCTAAAGAATAAATTCTGAAAAGGAAAAAGGTCGATTATATGAATCGTATGATTGTCGAGACTATCTTACCTAATGAAGTACAGATTATAATATACTTATTTATCATTTTGAAAGAGAATGCTGTAAGGAGGGTTAACTGAATTTAAAGATGCACATGGTTGCTAGAGAGCATTAAGCTGCCATGCTGACATTTCAGCGATAACCTATACTGTGCTGTCAATAATGCTGAGAAGTAGAAACTTCCGCAAAGAGTTTGACTAGAAATCGCAATTTACGAAGACAGGTGTATAAAGTTGCAGGTCATAACGCTGAATAATCAGACGTTGATGTGGATGTATCGCTGGGTGGAGATGCGTTGGGCCCACCACATGTCAACTGCTCTTGCAACTTCTCTTACCCTCACTAAACTAATTTGAGGACGTAAAATACATCAGCATTAAGAAGTATTTGATGTCATCTGCACGAACCAAATGAAACGGATCATTTGACATCGTTCTCGCGGTGCTGTGACTTATGACGATCAATGGTAGTAGACTATAATGGGCGCATAATCCCTCAGTGGGCCTGGCATGGAGAGACTGACATGGTAAATGGCTAAATGCAGACAACTAAAAATAGCAGTCAGGTTAATTATGGAGTGCAATTAGACGCAATTTTATATATTTCTAAACTGTAACACTAAAACAATATGTTATAATCATTCAATGCAATAAAATTCGATATGACTTGTTTGTGAACCGTCAGCTTCTTACTCTATAGTCTCAGACACTTTTGAGCCGTTGTAAATGGAGGCAATAGCCTTTAATGCCATGAATTCTGTAGGCCGCGTATCAAGACATCAACTACAATTCACAAACAAAATGCAGTTCAAGTTTCGACTGTCCAAGACATCGCTTTGTTTCAGGTTGAGGTTGTGCCTCACAAACACAGTTTACTACACTTTGGCCAACTCTTCTGATCTGATGCAGCGCTCGTAAATAAGCTAGTGCCCTGGCGTTTGAATAAGAGCAACGCAATTCAAATTTACAGCGCTTCAATAAAAGCAATGCATGTTTGTAATCATAAAATAACTTTTAGTGGAAATATATTTGAGTGGATTTTTGGTTATGGCTTGGTATAACCGTTGCTTTTGTGTAGTTTGATGTATACTCTCAGGCTACAGCTAGAGTGGCCTTCACGCTTCAGTTGTTTGACAACAACCAGATTCACCAGTAGACTGGGTTTCATGTTCCATTTCTCGTATCGGAGTTCTTTGTTTCTTCCGAATTGCCTGAACCATTAGCCTCGTGTTTTATTTAGTCGCTGAATCGAATGCGACATCTGCCAATGCGAATTAATCACACTGCTCTGACGTCGACTCTTTACTCAGATTATACAGAAACGAAATTATACATAAACTGAAATATAAATCAGGGAAGTTCTTCATAGCAACGTCAAATAACTCAATCCATATCTACCAATTATCATATGACCCTCCATTTGGTCTACCTTCTCCTCTTGCCAGAGTGCTATAGCCCATATGGGTGTCACTTGAACCGTTGGAATGCGTGCTTACTTCCAGCTACTTCGGCTCAACTAACGATCCTCTGGTTTGTTCGATCGAAATAGGTTGATGTCATTAAGTTAACTTGGCTGAAGTTATTCATCGACATCTGATGCGACTAACCGCGCTCGTTAAACTCATCGTTCGGTCTTCCCTGCAGGTCGTACAGGTAATGGCGGCTCTACATGACACCAGGAGTCAGAGTACTCAGGGCCACACCATTTGAGTCGGTGGCACCCCTTGTGGCCCTTCCAACTTTTAGTCCACTTTCAGTTTAAATTAAACCAGACCTCCATCTGACGCATCTTTCAGGTTTCCCGTTCACTCCGTGGCTTCTTCCTCAGTTGGAAACGTCTAGATTGTTGATCCGCCACAGCGCACAGGACCGGAAGAATTGAAAATCATTCAGCAATTTCGCTTTTTCCTTTAAAAGAAGATTCTCAAACATGCTTAGAAGTTCTCAGCTTTGTACGTCAAGGCTTTATGACCCCGGTTCTTTAGCTCTCCTCTTTTGGAACATTCAATAATCTCACATTTTCCAGCACAATTCACAACGAATTCACTATCAAACGCTGTTGACTGGCGGAACATGTTTAATGAGGTCGATTCAGAAATAGCGACCTGCTGATCTGTCTTCCTCTTCTACGCTCAATTTCTATATACTCTGCCAGTTTTAAACATCTGCAATAAAATATATTTGAGAGTTCAGGAACTTCAGGTATCTCATTTACTTCACAACTAAAATAATTTAAAATGACAATCAGCAATAATTATTACCTTAGTCACGTCTGTGTGAGAGTCATTCTGTCATACTTTAACGCTTCACTTATTCACGCAGCGTTTGCGCAAACCCCTTACTGCATCCGGTGCTGTTGTTGCATCCGTCGTATGCAAATAAGGTTGACCCAAATAATATGCAGCGCACACGTTATTGCATCCGGTGCTCTTTCGTCCGGCGTTTGTAAATAACATAAAAATGTCCGACCTGTGAGTTTTATAAGGTTCAAATAGTCTGCAACGGGCGTTAATAATACGTTTAAAGAACTTCTTTGAGGTGTATGAGTTATACATCGTGTAATGTAAGTATAATTGCAGCTATTATGCGGTTGAATCGCCTAGCTACCGCAATCAAAACGCTTTAATGCAGTTGCCTTCAGGCAAATTTGCCCTACCACACACTGCCGAGCGAGTTGCCGTTCCAGAAAACCATCCGGATATTGTTTGTATCGCCTGAGGGATTATTTATATATCGGGGGAAAATAATAATAACCATATAAATAATAATAATAATAACGCTTAATAATAATAATAATTTAGCGGACATGGTGGGCGGATAATTTGTAATGTCCGACTATTTAGCAAAAATACAGCGTAACGAGTAATCGTTTCAACTTATATGTAGCCGTGCATTTGAATTGATGGCCGCTTGCCATGCTTTAAGGCCAGCGACGTCAACGTTGCCAATGGCAACGATTACTGTTTAAATGGCGGCGCATTTGAAAACAAACCGAATTGAAACTAAGATGAGTCAAAAACCTTGTAAGGGCCAGGGGGTTTGCGGGGTGTGTTGGTTGTCCTTCAAAACCCATGCCTCAGATGGCACGATGCACCGGCACGGCCCTCGAACCGCCCCTTGTCCAGGTTCCGACCAGCCACCGGCGGACGGCCCTTTGAAGCATAATACCACAAGACAGTCGTCTTCTACCACTAGCGTGCAGATCTCTTACTCACGGGAGCTGTCGACGGACGTTGGGTCGATCGCTTCTCAGCTCTTACATCCTGCTTCACCCGTTCTTCTGATTAAGAGAATTTCAAAAGCAGCAAGGCCATCTTGTGCTGCTCTCCTGGCCGATATAATCCAAGCAATTGTAAGAGAACCAAATTGCGTTGCAAAATGGTTCGATTTGCTGGCCTTGGGTGGAACTGTACTAGTGAAGCCAAGAAGAGGTGGAGGAAAGCACAATATGACCAAGATGATCTTATCCCGCATTACTGAATGGGGACTGCAGGGGCCAGACCAGTCGACTAACGATAAATTGCCATCGACGTCAAGTCGTAAGCTCAAGTCCGCTAAATGCGACCACGCCAGGTATTTAGCCTCAACAGTTGCAAGCAAGCTGGAGGAAGGCAATTTCAAAGCAGCCATCCGTCTCATCTGCAGCGAGGATAAGCCGGCGCTGGACACACCTTAAACTCTGGCCGCACTTAAGAAAAAGCACCCGCCTGCGCCAGTGGACAGGAGAACACCGTGTGATCCAGACAGTTCGGATCGCTTCATCCCGCTTCAAGTGTCTAAAGAAGATGTCGCTGAGGCAATCTTCTCTTTCCCTGCGGGTTCGGCTGGTGGTCCAGATGGCATAACTCCACAACACTTAAAGGATCTGATGGCCTATGGAGTAGATGAAAACATCGGGCAACATCTATCTGACCTTGTCAATCTGCTCCTAAAGGGAGGTCTATCCGAAGAGGTGAATGAGGTCATCTACGGGGCAAACCTTTTAGCCCTGAGCAAGAAGGACGGAGACATAAGACCGATCGCCGTGGGCTACACATGGCGTCGTCTGGCGGCAAAGTGCGCTAATTCGCATGCGGTAACAAGGCTGTCTCAACTGCTCGCCCCCATTCAGCATGGGGTAGACATTCCAGGAGGCGCTGAGGCAGCTATCCATGCGACACGTTGTTGGATAACCACAATGCCTGGAAACAGCGTCCTAGTGAAGCTCGACTTCGCCAATGCCTTAAACACTGCGCAGAGATTGTCTTCTAGAGGCAGTTGCTAGAGAGATCCCAAAGCTCTACCACTTTGCTCACGCTGCCTATTCAAACCGTCCACTGTTGCGCTATGGTTCAAACATAATTCGATCCGAAGAAGGAACACAGCAAGGCGATCCTTTGGGACCTCTGGAATTCTGTCTTGTGCTGCAACCGATTCTGATGAAGCTTCAATCGGATCTGCGTATCGGATATCTGGATGACCTGACATTGGGAGGTAACAAGGAAACAGTGGCCGACGACGTTCAATTAATCGAGCAGGAATCAAAGAATCTGGGATTGTTATTGAACCGCAGCAAATGCGAAATCGCGTGTCACAACACCCAGATGCCGAACTATGACCCTGCGTTCCAAGAGTTCACGAGCATAGCCCTCGAGGACATGACCTTGTTGGGTGCACCTCTGATTCCAGGTCCAGCTGTGAACATGGTTGTTGATTCAAAGGCTAATGACCTCGAGAGGGCAATCGGAAGATTGTCCTTGCTTTATACACATGACGCTCTGGTTCTGCTGAGAAACAGTCTATGTGTACCGAAGCTCTTGTACAGTCTGCGCACAGCCGTCTGCGCTGATTGCCTGGGCTTGGCTCGGTTTGATCAACTGCTGAGAGAAGGACTGTCAACCGTTTTAAATGTGGACCTTGACAATGACCGTTGGCTCCAGGCTCCTTTGCCGGTGAGAGATGGTGGTCTGGGAGTTCGTTGTGCATCTACGCTGGCACTTTCTGCCTTTCTGGCTTCTGCTGCTAGTACAAGCGAACTCCAGGCATGCATCCTACCAACAGAGTCTGCTGAGGAACCATATGAACTTGCGAGTTCAGCACTCAACGCTTGGAAGACCCTGACAGATGCAGAACCACCAACAGGAGCAGCGAGTCATCGCCAGAAAGAATGGGACCTCCGATTCACAGACAAGGCATGGAAAGGTCTGCTGGAGTCCAATAACAATCCATGTGACCGTGCTCGCCTGCTGGCCTCACGAGCACCTCATTCTGGAGACTGGATGCTAGCGCCCCCTGTGACTGCCCTAGGCCTGCGCCTCTCAAACGAGGATTTACAAATGGCAGCCGGGTTGAGGCTAGGAACGACGCTCTGCGAGCCACATTTTTGTCACCAATGTCAAGAGAGCGTCGACGCAAAAGGGCTCCATGGACTAATTTGTAGAAGAGGCAGCGGAAAACATCAACGACATAGCATGTTGAACGATGTCATCTGGAGAGCTCTTGGCAGAGCGAAGATTCCAGCGCAAAAGGAACCTCTCGGCTTGATAAGAGAAGATGGAAAGCGACCGGACGGCGTCACGCTCATTCCTTGGACACGTGGTCGATGTCTGGCATGGGATGTGACAGTGCCCGATACCTACGCCAAGTCACATCTTGTCGACACATCTATCAGAGCTGGCGAAGCAGCCGAACGCGCAGTTAAGCAGAAGAGGGCCAAGTATTCCACCATAACCAACACCCACGACTTCGTAGCCCTCTCCTTGGAATCCGGCGGCCCTTGGAGCAGTGAAGGACTGCAGTTCATCTCAGAGTTGGGTAGTCGAACGAGTGCTGCAACCCACGATCCAATGGAGACGTCATTTCTGTTCCAACGTATCTCGGTTGTTCTTCAGCGTGGGAACGCCACCTGCCTCTCCGGGACATTGCCACCACTCACTTAGCTCACCCACATGGGCGATAACAGCATAATATAATAATAATAATAGTAATAATAATAATAATAATAGTAATAATAAGAACAACAATAATAATAATAATGATAATAATAATAATGATGATGATGATGTTTGTATCACCTGAGGACCCGACGATCAGAGCCACCTAGAGAAAAATAAAGTTAAAATAATAATGAAATAGTAATCATAAAGTCAATAACAATAGCAACAATAAGCAGTAGATGTAGCAGTCGTTGTAGCAGCAAATGGTTGATGTTTTCATTGTTTTCCACACCACCTGCATTACATTATAATAATAATAACAATAATAATAATAATAATAAAATAATAGTAATAAAATAATAATAATAAAATGATGATAATAATAATAGTATCAATAGTTATGCAATAATAATAACAATAATAATTTTAATAGAATAATAATAATAATCACAATGATGATAACATTGCTAATACTAATAATTATACGAGACAGAAAGCATTGGACATCACTTTGCAATTCATTTAGTCAACCGTCGCGAAGCGACGATGAAGAAGTGACATGACATGACATACTAATAATAAGACATGTTGTAAATGGCCGTAGCACAGTCAAGTCCGAAAGGAAGTTTCCCAAGTCGTCGTCAGGACGTAACCATACGAGGGGCTTGCTTCTGACGAGTCTGTATTATCATATCCTTCTGCTCTAAAAGTATGTGTCCTCTAACTTTCTGGTTTTGGAGTTAGGTTGGTCTGGCAGCCGTCTCTGTATTGCTTCCGTTCCTACCCTTGTTTCACATTAATCGTGCATCACGATAATAACCTTACTCAAGTTAGATCTACTTTATTTTTTTATGAATGACTCGCACAAGTCTTCATCTTCAGCTATGTCAGAGGTCTTGTTCATTTTATTTTAAATCTCGAACGTCATTGTAAACCGTCGTCGTTAAGAAAATAATTCTCTTCAGTGAACATTGCCACTTTCAATCAACTGCGATGGATCGGTCCCCTTGATATCTAGACCTATTTATCCAGCGCCTTTGTTTAGTTATCTCAAAAAAGCGGTATCTAATTTGCATTGATTGATTAATTCATTGATTGGTTGATCTATTGATTATTTAATTAATTGATTGATTGATTTAAGAGCTGTAAGAGTCCCTTTTTTTCTAACGGCATTTTTCTGTTGCTCGTTGATACCCTTGAATTCTTAAAATGAACTGACTCCCATACCTGGAAAGCACATGAACAAAACAATCTCGTACTTTCAAATTTCAACTAATTTTCATCAACGTTTCAGCTCTCCAGGTTGAGTCATTTATGGCAGGCTATGGGAGAAATGAACAATTCGTATCTTCCTGTAGTCGAATAATATAAGTTATAAAATTATGTAATCGCAAGTCCTCCTCTTTTACCAAATCATGTAAATTTTTTCCGCTAACTTTTAAAATCCAAAATATGTGGCACGTTGTCGGATCCAAACAAATCGTCTCTTGCAAACATCGAAGAAAGAGACACGGAGACAGATTACGTCTTAGATTCTAAGACGAAGATCGACATATAGAACGTTGACCAGAGTCCAACTATAACGCCATCGTGATGAATCGGATACGACGAGCGATCGTTAAGGTTGCGTCATCTGCACCCGTCGCTGATAAATTTTGAATTAGGAAACTGAAGAAGGAGACGACAATGAAGACGACGACTATGCTGTCGTAAGCCTATAGTGATTCTGATAATGAGTTTATGACTTCTAGAAGTAACTGACTTCTCTAGAATTCTTTACCAGCCTTTTCTTGACATTGTATCTTATAATTAAATGCATCAGAGCTATATAGGCAACGTCAGTTTTGACATAAGGGCCTTTGATATTAGAGTCTATCCGATCGCAAGTGTTTTCGTTGTTTATTGCTTCATCGATTGAAAAAAGGGTGTCTGACTTACCATGCAGACAGTGGATATAATATATATATATATATAGGCCTACAGATAACATATATGCATACACATAAACATATATATATATACTCAACATATATACACAAACATATATGTATGCACATATATACACCTACATAAAGTATATATGTTTGTATATAAAGGGGTCCACACCATTAACTGAGCAATATATTGTGACAATGCTGCTTCTGTTTCGTCTCATGGAAAATGAAATCGCTATTCCGTATAAATGCGCATTCTTCGCATCTCTCTTTGCCTGTCTGTCTGTCTCTGCCTATATCTTTCCATAACCCCCTCTCTCTCTCTACCTGTATCTCTCTTTCTCCCACTGACTTGCTGCTGCTGCTGCTGCCTCCAGAGATGGCTTCATATTTATGTGCGCAGCGTAAATGGCAGATGATTGATTTGTTTTCGGTCCTTCAGAGAAATGTTACATCTACAGTAGACCTCTCTCTCTCCCTCTCTATTCTTTTCTCTCTGTCTCTCTGTCTGTCTGTCTGTCTCTCTCCTTCTGTCTCTGTCTCTGTCCCTCTCCCTCTCCCTCTCTCTCTGTCTCTCTCTCTCTAGCTCTGTCTCTCTCCCTTTCTCTGTCTCTGTCTCTCTCCCCCTCTGTCTCTGTCTCTCCCTCTATCTCTATCTCTGTCTCTCTCTGTATCTCTCTCTGTCTCTGTCTCTATCTGTCTGTCTCTCTTGTGAAACATTGAAAACCTGTGATTCGTTAAAGCGTTCAAAATGCACGCATATCTATAGAGTATACATGTATATGCCCATAATTGCCAATATATGATCCTATAGGCCTACATCTAGGTTTTTGGTTTAGTATATGAATTATAATACATATATGTACATACATACACAGACACACACACACACATACTATATAAATATTTTATTACATTACATTACATACACACGCATGCTCATACATACACACGTCACTCCTCACTTAACCAAAACCGGCTTCATGCGACTCTGGAAATTGATACAGCCGACGCACTTGCTGCTTTGGCATATATATACACATATATAATTATATATATTGCCTATTACTGTTTAATATTATTAAACAGTAATAGCTAATACCAATATGCTATTACTTCTGCTACCAATATTTCTGCTACACACATAATGGTACCTGTATACATAGTGTATGATGCCTTTAGTGGAAGAGCTGGCCACAGGGAATATCATGCACCACACGCCTGTGCTGATGCCCTTGCCTCTGCAGTCCATCATAGCACATCGCACTTGTCGATGGGAAGGTCCATTGTATTTATCACGCATACGACTGTAATTATATCTTGTGGTCCTATTATGTCTTTCAGATAGCTAAACGTATTCTAGTGTCGGGAAAGTCACGTGAACCAGGTCACGTGAACCAGGATAACCGGATGCTGGGGCGGTGAAATACACGACCACCTGCTGTAGTTTAATTACCTGTCTCAATCGAGTTTCAAGTGATGACACAAGGTTCAAGTCAGTTCAAAACAGTGATAACCACATATTTTCGAAAGTGATGGAAATGCAAAATTAACCCGAATCCCGAGAACAATTAGTGTCTCAACTGTTCAAGACGACCAGAGACAAGGGAGTTCATTGATCACGAGAAATAGTATACATAATTGAAATATTTCAGGCTTGTCTGAAATCTCACATGCGTTTTTGGCATTTTGACTAACAATATTCCATACCAAATAAATAAATTATAAATTTGCGAAATAACTGATCTGGGGAAACGAGGTATTGCAATCGTTTCGTTTATGGTGGCTCTACACCAGTGGTAGATGGTAACACCATTTCTGTTATCTATCCATGACTTCTAATTACGTGAATGCAAACTTGACTAATTTATGATGTTTAATTTATAGAAAATACAAGTAAGTTACAAATGGCTCATTTCGATATCTGTCACTTGCCGATTTATAGTTTATTAATTTTACCGACAGGCAAGGGTCAACCAAGGACTCTTCTCAAGGTAAAATCGCCCATGCATTGGTTGCCACACCTTGACCAAAACGTTTGAATAAAGGCTTTAACCAAAAGCTTTTTCTGAACTTCATGTGCGTTTAGTACACACGAGTTACGCGCTATCAGATCGGAAAAGGACAATTTTATAGCGCAAGAACTGATGACAGTTTGTGCGAGTTTGATGGAATGGCTTCTTCAAGTGAAGAAGTCTCTCGCTTCAAGACAGTTTCTAAAGTCACGGCATTTGTTAAGACTGTGACCAAGACAGAGACCAAAATATTGAGTATACGTATCGAGACCGAAACCCGTTTCGATACGCCCAAAAATATCGAGATCATAGAATCTCGTCGTTGGTATCCTGCGTTTTGATGATCCAGGGTAATTGAATTCAGGATGTCAAGGGCAGTACCAACAGAGGAGGGGGTTTCTGTCCACTCTGCTATCAACGCCTTTATCCAATGCAAAAGCTCCTATTATGGCGCCTTACTCCCAGTTTCAGAACTTTTTCCACAAAGCTAAGTCTTAATTATTATAATATTATCAGCACTCTGTTGACGCCGAATAGGAAGTCTGGAGATAACAGAGTTTGCTCAAGATTTGCACCTTTACATTAAACTATTCTGTGAGACTGGTAATCTCAGTAATTCCTAGTTTATTGTTTTCGGTGATTTATGTAATATCCACCGTATCCTTATTGATTAAATCCATAGACGATTCATTAATGATTAAGAAGAGCTATTCGTCTGATGAAATTCTCGTTGCTATAGAACTGCAATTCTATTGTTGGGCATACTCAGAGCTCCTCGAGAATGTACATCCCAACTGTTTACATCCATACACTGCTTCTGATATTCCACTCACACGATGACCTACGGCTCATATTAATATTTTGCTCTTGAAGCGTCACTCGAATAATCCATCTTCTGAGTGAGCTAGGTCGCTATGTCCACTACAAAATGAGTGTCCTATTTGTGTCATTTGATATGATAATACTTTACATTTCACAAGAAACGTTCTACATTACAAACCAATTTCTGTAGTAAGAATTGAGTGTAATCTGTTGCAGATAAGACGGACCAGAGTTTAGGCCTTCATTACGAATCAGAGTTTAGGCCTTCATTAAGAACCAGAGTTTAGGCCTTCATTACGAACCAGAGTTTAGGCCTTCATTACGAACCAGAGTTTAGGCCTTCATTACGGACCAGCGTTTAGGCCTTCATTACGAATCAGAGTTTAGGCCTTCATTACGGACCAGAGTTTAGGCCTTCATTACGAACCAGAGTTTAGGCCTTCATTACGAATCAGAGTTTAAGCCTTCATTACGGACCAGAGTTTAGGCCTTCATTACGAATCAGAGTTTAGGCCTTCATTACGGACCAGAGTTTAGGCCTTCATTACGAACCAGAGTTTAGGCCTTCATTACGGACCAGAGTTTAGGCCTTCATTACGAACCAGAGTTTAGGCCTTCATTACGAACCAGAGTTTAGGCCTTCATTACGGACCAGAGTTTAGGCCTTCATTGAGTGCACATCATAATAGTCTACTGATCTTTCTTCATGTTGTTTCTTCTAGAGGGTCGAGAAACTCAAGAGCGTCAACAGTGAGGAGGCGTGGCATCGCATTGACCAGTTCACTCTCGTTAGTAGATTATCATCTGATCTACGCTTGCCTATTAATTACATATTGCTTATTAGCTACAAGTTGGCTATAAATTACACGTTGCCTATTAATGACACTTTGCCTATTAATTGCATATTGCCTAGTAATTACACGTTGCTTATTAATTTGAAGTTGCTCATTAATTACACTGTGCCTATTAATTACACGCCTACACATGGTGTTTGTTAATTACACGTTTCCTATTAATTACTAATATGTAGGTTGTTTCGTTTGAGACATCATAAGTTCACCATAAGCGGAATTAGCTCGACATGTAGGCGTATATGTATGCCGTGTCTGAGCTTGTATACCGTAGTTATGTAAAAGAGTTTATTATCATGCCTCTGGCTTATTCCTTCTGGAGACTAACCATTATTCAATAATACGGAACTATTCACAGGGCCAAAAGGTGGCCTTCATTAGTGTGGCACGGTGGCCGATTGGTTAGAGCGGTCAGCCTGTAACGCTGAGTGTGCGCTGATAGTGTGGGTTCGATCCTCGTTCGAGGAGTCACTGTGTATGGACCTTGAGCAAGTCCTTCACGCACAATTATTGCTCTGCATTCAGCTGCAGCTGCACTATCGAGACGTGTGTGCACTTCTGAGCAAAAAAATATTGGAAGACGGGCAATATTGTATACTGTATTGCATTGTATTGGTACTTCCATCATTTATTTAACTAATTATTTACTATAATTATATCATACACGCTTCGGAATGGCAACGATGTTGGACAATCACTCGACGTACTGCGTTTATAGCCTATTAATTGTATTAAATTTCTATGCCGACTTATAGTCGAGCCCGTTTAAGCGACTGCGGACCGGGTAGATAAGTTATGACGACTAGGCCCTTCAACGAAATTCCATTGAATTTAGTTAAGTTCCTCTGACGACGGCTCCGCGCGAAGCGAACTGTTTTATTCTAGCAAGAACTCAAAAGTGGCCAATCTGAACACGTGCGATTGCGACCAATCGCAACAGACTGCTTTAAACTAAGCGCGCTTTTGGTCTGTAGGCTTCTCTATTAGGGCATCTGTATATGCGCCCTGCCGCTATTTTTAGCTGGTTGACATGAATGAGGTTGTTTGGTCGACGGGTAGACGGCAAATACGGTCCAGCTAAACGCGTGCATTTGGGGTGAATGATGGAAAGAGCTCCAATGAATTCGGAGAATGGAGTCCTCCGTGGAGTGGCATCGTCGGTGATGTATTAGCTGCCTGCAGCTGACGACGAATTAGCTGCTGTCACTAGAGAGACCTAAGGGATCGAGACACAACGTCTTCTACTGTCAATCCAGGGAGAGACAATCGGTGGGGGTGACCTTGACCACTCACGTGTCACGCGACTATATCGTCATTCCCTGGAGTTCAGCATTCTAGATCTAAAACTCTGAACATGTTGGCAACTGTCAGCGCAGAATGGGACATTGCGCGAGTTCGGGGTTCTACGTGTCTGCGAAAGCCTCCTAGGGTTTACCTATCCATATGCAGTCAGCGTGGCCAATCAGCAGAGATCGATTGTTCACAAACTCAGTTGATTGTTGAGGAGAAAGACTCTGCTAATCTCCTTGAGGTTCGTGTGGTCTTCAAAGTTTCAACCCATCCTGGTTCAGAGGCAAAATCTACCACACAGAGATTGTTCTATATCTTTCAAAGCCACTGAATCGATTTCTGGGAATATGGATGCGGGTTTAGCTGTCCTTGGAATCTATTAGTCAGAAACAAGATAACGTATGGAACTCACATTAAGTAAGATTCTGGTCAATACTTAAACAGTCATTGAAACCGTGTCAAGCACAAATGATACTAACGTGTTTATCATTTCCCTCTTGTCTCTAATTCTTTTTGTGTTTCTTCATTATTTGTATTTTTTCTGCCTTTTCTTAGTTCCCGCTCTGCAGTTTTTCAGTTCTAGAATACGTTTCATGCAACTTATTTATACGTGATTTACATTTCAGACCGTCTGAATTGTTCAAGACCCTCATGGTGAACTACGTCCGAACGGAGCCACCTTTGAGCGGTAAATAGCGGTTTCGCTCTCGTTTCATTAATCTCATATAAAGACTGCTTGCGAAAGACGCTCGGATTTATGACACATAATTTTAGACCCTGTAAAAATATATATATATATATAATATATATATATAATATATATATATAATATATATATATATATAATATATATATATATATAGGAAGCAGTTTTTGAAGAACTTTCCTCCTTTGTTTGAATTCTGACTGCTCTGATGAACGATCGTCCACGCTGCTCTCTGATTGCTATCGGTCTAAGGAATTCTTTCTGCGATGCTCTCTGATGTTTTCATATCTGAGCGATCGACGTCTTGACTGGATTTGGCTATTATCGCGGGAATTGTAGCCAATTTAAAGCATAGACCAGAATAAGAGCAAATTTATTGCGTATCTCTGAGGACTAGAATCGGAACGAAGCTTTGCAGGACTGAAAGCTGAAGCCAAAAGCAACGTAAAGGGATCCAACATCAGACAGCACGAGCATTACACCTATACATACAATTATTATGTAAACCATATCTAGGCCTACATATATTATTATTATTGTTATTAGTATCACTACTACTACTACTACTACTACTACTACTATTATGTGTAGGCCTAAGGCACTCGGTTTCTTCTCAGATGTCGTGATTTGACTTACAAATCTCATAATAAACGAACAACCCTCAACTTAAGCCTATTAGTCCGCCTCTTATACAAAAGGACTTCATAAACTCTGTCCCCAAAATAATACCGATAAGTATACTCTTGCTCAAATAGCAGAATGTAGTATCCTAGTTATTTTATAGCCTAGGCACTATCCTAGCTATCAGAATAATAGCCAACGCAATTATATAAAAAATAAAGCATGGCTTTTATTTTTAATATAAAACAGCAACTATTTGCCTAAGCATTAAACTTTCCAGATTGTGGGCCACATGGGGTCGACGGTAACTGTTCAGATGTAATAGCATTTTTAATCCTACTTTTGGGAGTTTTTCTAGAACAATAGTTGTTCCTAATTTCGAAATTGCTTTTCGTGGTCCACAGTTATAAACCACAGTCATAAATCCCATTTATAAACAGACTCTTAGGGAGGACATAAAAATTACAGACCAATTTCCATTTGACCTTACTTCTCAAAAATACTTGAAAAAACTATGTATATTAGACTATATAATTTTATAATGAAACAAGATATACTATGTCCAACCCAACATGGTTTTTAGTCAGGACACTCTACTATGATGTCCCTAATTGACTTACAGGATAAGATATCTAATGCGATGGATCATAACGAATATTCCCTTGGTATTTTTATCGATATTGCAAAGGCATTCGACACTGTGGACCATAGGCTCCTGCTCTTAAAACTTGAAAGCTTAGGAATAAGAGGTATTGCTCTTAGCTGGTTTCAGAACTATTTGTACGATAGGCAACATCAGGTCTTATGCAACGACTATTTATCTACTCTAAAATATATCCGCTTTGGGGTTCCTCAGGGATCTATTCTAGGCCCATTTCTCTTTTTACTTTTTATTAATGACCTACCTCGTGCAGCCTTATTACTACACTTCCTTCTTTTTGCTGATGACACTAACATCTTTGCCTCATATAAATCATATGATGCATTATGCAGTCTCATGAACCAAGAACTCGCACATATGAATGTCTGATTTTTAGTCAATAAGTTATCCTTGAATGTAACAAAAACCAGCTATATTTTATTTAGATCACATCGTAAACAGCCCCCACCTGATAATAATCCTCTACTTATTAATAATACTCCGATTCCTTGTGTCACTTGTGCTAAATTTCTAGGCATTCAGGTCGATCAATTTCTTTCATGGAAGGAACACGTTGTCAACATATCGTCTAAAATTGCAAAAAACATAGGTATTATCTCCAGAGTAGCCTACCTCCTACCTACTAACATTCTACGTAATCTGTATCATACAATGATCCACCAATATCTTACGTATTGTAATTTAGTATGAGCCTCCAACTACTCGTCAAGATTGCTAAGGTTAAATTCTCTACAGAATAGAGCTATTTGTATCATATTGGGGTCTTACTATGCTCGTCATTTGTCTTATAATGAAATATACAATTATTGGTATTCTAACTCTTCGTCAAATTACTTCCCACCAAATTAATGAATTTATTTACAAATTCGCTAACAACCTACTACCTTCTATATTTGCTAGTCACTTTATACGAAGTTCTGCCATTAATCCTTACGCATCCGTTCCTCTCTCAATTATAGGCCTATCTTATGTAGAACAAATACACGTCAATTCTCAATTAAATACATAGGACCATCACTTGGAATATGACACCAATTGAAATTCGTCAATTGAGCACAATCAGGGTTTTCAAAAATAAATATAAAAAACATGTTAACTACCCTTTCCAAATAATTGTTGTGTGCACAGACAGCATTAGTTAACTAGTTAAGATGATGATTTATGTTTCAATTGTATGTACCTGTTGCCCAATGTCTAATTGTAAAGGGTAGGCCCTGTTAGCGGGACCAATTGGTCCCTTAGGGGTTTACTTTCCCTATTATCCCTTTTTTTACCGTTCTTTTCATGCATTCTTTTTCTTGTGTTTAATTGTTTGAGATTGATAATAAAAACATGTGGTTACAGTTAGAAGTTCGTAATTCGAATTTAATCAAGCAGCCCTACTTGATGTTTCATTACATGTGACTGCATGCAGAGAAAACAGCCTCTTTAGCCTGCTTGACGCCCTCTAGCGGAGTTTTTCAGGGGCCCCTTTCAAAATGAGACAATGGAACTATTTTACATCGATTAGACCTAATTACGTTCAGACTCCAAAGAGAAAAGCATATAATTATTCGTTTCAAGAAAATTAAAACTTAGTACAAAGAACACATTCAACACAAACAAGAACACAAAATAACTTTAATTAATATCCGAAATTAACTTTTCGGGATTGACAATCGGCAAAATCTATAACTGTAAAATAAATGTCTAAATTTTAGGCGATATCATTTTCAATGTACATAGAGTTCCTAAACTGGAAAATCTTTCTTGTAACATGACAGTTACATTAGATCTTAGGTAAACGTCTTGATTAATTTCAGTTTGGAAAAACTTCGTTCTTCATGTTACAAGAATTGTCAGTAAAATTCGCATAGCAATTCATATATTTGGATACAACTCTTGAATTGCATGCAGTAGATAGTTCTTCTAAATCTATTCGATCGTCTTCCATTTTGGTGAAAAAAATTTCAATGCTCAAATACTTTTTCTTTTGGTCAGACCTGGAACTGGTCAACTGATGCCTTTTCTCAGTTCTTCGTTTACTGTATTCGTAGCCAGGCGACTTTTTTGACATTTAAATTTTTCTCGAACGTCAGCATTTTTTTCATATAAATTATTATTTATTAAAACTAAAATCATATTTTAAAGTTATTTTTCTTTATTGTATTTTGCTTTCAATTTTCGGCGCCCCCACTTGTCGACGCCCCTAATTGTCGGCACCCTTACTTGTTGGCGCCCTCAGGCGATGCCCCGACCTCACCACCCCAAAGGCCCGCTGTGACTGTATAAACAGCTTAATTCTGCCTTTGATATACAGCATATCCACAGAAAGAGCCACCTATTGGCATTCAAGAAAATGATGCTTTATGGAACTCTTGATACACTGTTTTCTTTCTTTCCACCTCCCCCTATCAATGGGGTGTACTAATAATTGACCCTAATGGAAATCAGTAAAAATATGCTATTAATAACACGCTGCTATTGTTACTCGAGAAAAAAAACAGTTGATTAGTTTGTGGCGCCGACTAAAGCGCTTTGTGTTCGGCATGAAAATAATTTTTACCACAAGAGCTTGCAGCAGAAGGCCTTTACAATCTGTCTACAATTTTACTTTGCTGTTCGGTCTACATTCCTAGTGTGATGTACTTTAAGAGGTTAATCATACACAGTAATACCTGCAGATTAAGGACTGAACTCTTGACGAGGGGAGGAAAACTAGAGGTGCTAGGACTTCTCTAAACAACGAGTGCAGTCACCTAGGCCTGTAGGGGAACATTCATTTGAGCAAGCACTTTAAACATAAAACGAGCATGAAGCTGGATTCTATACTGTAGAGAGAAGAGATTGGTTGAATATGGGATATATGGCATGGGAATAAGCAACCAATACCGGACTCACTCCGTCTGAAGATATTAAGTGGACGATGCTTGAGAGCGCTTATCGCTTTCATTTTTAAATCCAGATGAAGACAAAGAAGTGGCAGATGTGTTTGACGCAGTTCAAGTGAAGACTAGCTTGATATTGCTAACTGAGGAAGTGTTAAAGGTGTCCATTCCAAAATCGACTACTTTCTGCACATGATTGGCTGATAGTGTACTTTTATTAGAGATACCAAGGCGGTGAAGGCATCTGAGATCAATAGAGATTTCAAAGATTTAGCAATAATAGATTTGTGACATTCATTAAAAAATTGGATTTCATAGAATGTCTTGCAGACCTTCACTATTATAAGCATGAAATAATTTCGGACGACCTGTTTGTCAGTGGCTTCATGTGAGAGAAGCTTTACAGAGCTGAAACTTATAAAGAGCGCTCCTTTCAAAGTAATAGCGTTGATGTCGTATTATAGGTAAGCCTATGCTTGGAGAAATATTGACGTAAGCCTGTACATAGATTGTTTCAATACGCTTGGAAATGAACGGCAGATATTATCCGTGGAGTACCGTCTGTGTTGTTCTACCTCAGCGCGTAAAATTGGCTAAGATGTTTGGTAGGCTTTGGTGTGTAGGCCTACATGCAACATACACAGATATACAGTTTTCGGATTCAATATGAATATAAAGTATCCTACATAATATTCATGCTAGGCACTTCTGAGTAGGTATCTAAAGGGCGCTATATAAATGTTCTATTACATTACATAGCAAGCGGGGTCTTGGGGCAGATCCTTTACATGAAGTCCAGAGTCGCATTTTACAGTCATACGATAGTGGACAATGGCTACAGATAACACATGCGAGCCTAAATGAACAACCCTGTCGGAAGCATGCACGACCTGATGATAGTTGGTGTTTTACAATTTCAAGAAGGATCATGTAAAAGGATGTTTTTGAAGGAAACTCTCACTTTCATGTGCTGTTTTGTTTTTCTGTGAAGAGGATTTCTGAAAAAGCAGAGATAAGTAGATCATAAATGAATTTATGAACTACAATTTCAACTTTAACATTGATTCTAAGTAACATTTATATTAACAACTACTTTTAAGGGCAAAATCACTTGAATAAAATAATTAGAAAATAATTTATTTTATTTTCAAAACATTTTACCCCCAAAATTGTTTCACATGGCCCAGCATCCAAATCTCATAACAATACAACGCACAGCATCTGTGCAAAATTGCAGGCGTGTATCACAAAGTGCACAATTATTTTGCTCTACTGCTGTACAGTAGTACTACGCACATCTTAAGGTCGGATTGATAACATTTGAGGCTTTGCACTAATATCTAATGCGCCGAAAATGAAATCGTGTCTAATGTGGAAGATTTCGACGCTCCCCGCTTACAGCAGTGTCTACCTTCACCAGACTCCAAAGAAACCGGGAGACATGCAATCGGCGTTGAAGCAGGCAGCAACTTCTTGAGCAACCGTTGCATCAAAGAATGAGTTATGAGCCGTAGCTAGGGGAAGAGACATGGCCCGACAAACCAGTCGATGGCTGATCCGCTCTCGCTCTAATTCTGATGAATTATACACCAAGTACATGTACGCAGGTACAACTCTCAGGAGACGCTACAACATCAGCCACCAATACAGCCTAATTGATCTCGAGCGCTGACTCAAGGCGTGGCTTATGCATACTGGCACAGTCTAAGGAAGTCGACACAGAGCTTGACCTGTTCAAGGTCCTTGTGGGCTGAGACTATGGATTTCGTTGTTGGCTTATTCTAACGAAATTTGTCTCTGAGGCGCTGGATGATGGCCATATTGACGAATCGATAGTCTCTTTTACAGAATAGATCGTCATCCCCAGTGGCGGCTCCACAGGGGGCCAGAGGGGGTCATGCCTCCCCAACTGAGCTTGTGGCCCTCCGCTGACCCCCCAGATTTTTTCCAATATGCTATGAAATTTAGTGTTATTTAGATTTGATATTTACTTGCTAAGGTATGATGCATGATGAAATTCAGAATTGTTTTTGTAGGCATTCTCAAAGGCACGAAGTACTGTAACTTGCGTAAACGAAATCTGAAATTATTTTTTTCTGAACATTTTCACAGGATCACTTACTTACTTGCTTAGAATTTTTAGTGATAGTTATGGTCAGCGATCAGGTAATAGAAGAGGTCAAGGAATCTTTATAGTTGTCGATAGTTGTTGATGGGACAATGGATATTAGTCTCAGGAAGAGCTATTCGTTGTAGTACTATTTTTAGCCAACAAGAAAGTGAATAAATAGTTTCTAGATTTCAAATCAACAATCGGATTAAATGCAAAGTAATTGTCATGGCTTATTTTAGATGCTCTTAAGTCATTTGGGGCAAACACAGGTTATGATGGTGCTAGTGTAATGAGCAGTGTTAATAAGAGTGTCCAGCAGCTGAAAGGCAGTTGGAGGGCACTGGTCATTTATTTCCATTGCCACGCACTTTAACTGAATGTAATTTCAGTTAATGAATCTTTTCCAAAAGCTAGAGATTTTTGCATTACTTATAATTGAAAGGTTATACGTGTTTGCTTCAAGTTCTCTTGTGCATAAGAAATGTGTTGATGCACATAGTGAGTTACATCCTAGGAATCCGGCGAGGCAATTCCAGCAGATCAGCGTTGCTAGATGGGCTTGCCGTATTGTTGCTTGACGAAATATCAATGATCAGTTATAGATGCATTGGTATAATATGCTAGAGAATGTTTATGGGGGAAAATGTTGAAAGAGCAGTTGAAGGATTGAAGCCGGATGCTTGTTATTATTACCAGACATTATGTATTTACATATTGTCTCAATTCAACTCCAATCTTCAAGTATTGAATTATATGCAGCTATTGACGTTGTCATACATAAAACGACCTCTTTCAAAGAAAATATAGATGAAATAGGAGTCTTTGTAAAGACAAAAGAGTAAAGTAAGATTCGTTAAATTGACCCAGAATTAACTAAGCAACGCGTCCGACTGTCTGTTTAATGCACATCCGTTTTTCTAGCTCGGCAGTTGATGAAACTGTGGGACAACGTACTCAAGTGAACACACAGGCCACATTTACTAAAGGCAGCACATTTCTCAATTAGATAGACGATTCTCTGACCATGCATTTATTGCTATGATAGGCATTTATGCTAAAACACATGTCTTTCTTGAAATAATTATAATGTCTTTTGCACTTTGTATGACAGCAATGTTGAAGACCTTAACCATAACATTCCATAAGTTGGGCGCCTTCTAACGCATTCAAGTTTATGTGCAACTAACATGACCACAACGATAGTTCTGGCTTCTTTCTGGAACCATACAAACTTGCTTTCAAGAAATGTACAAAATGTCGAACATAGGCACTTTTTACCAGTAAGATCAACAACCTGTCGGAAAAGCTTTTCTGCTCTGAAATTAATTAAAATATATATAGAAAAACACTATGTCTGATATTCGTCTAAGTAGTCTGATAATGGTGTCGATTGAATCTGTTCGTGCTGTCCATTACCACAGGTGCCTTTGTGGATCAGTTTGACTCTTGACATAACAATCGTAAACTTGCTTTTCATTAAGTGTATGTAATGTGCATAGTTAATGCTTTGCTTTTAAATAAAATCATTCTATTTAAATAAAATCATTCTATTTAAAAGTATCTAGTTTGTTGATGTAAAGAATTCATGTTGCTCTATAATGCATATGTATGTATCTGGTCGATGTCACTCAGTGTGGAGCTATACCTAGCACTCTCAGTTTCGACAAAATTCGGGTATACAATTGGCCCCCTCCCGGGACCTCGGGTCCCCCTTGGCCCCTCTGATGGAAAAACTTAGAGCCGCCACTGGTCATCCCACCTTATCCCTAACTATCATCGATTATGTAGAACGTTGAACTAATTAGAGCAAAGTTTGAAACCCGGTCGATTATAAATGCGCTACATGTTAAAACTTTGACCTAACACCTAAACTGACAACATTTCTCTTAGTCAACAGCGCACATAATATTGGTTTGACGCAGTGTTAAAATTACAATTTGAATGCAACAATTGTTCAACCTAATTAATGCAACAATTGTTCAACCTAAATAATGCAAAAATTGTTCAACCTAAATAATGCAACAATTGTTCAACCTAATTACTTATTATTGTTTTCTGCAGACAAGGCAACCTTGGTGAGACTTGGAGTCTACGTCATAAGTTTCTACTCAATCAACGAACAGACAATGGTAATTAATTAGGAATCAAATATGATGATGTTTTAATGGTTGGCATATTGCATCAGATATCAGGCAACTTAAGCCATGATTTGTATTCGTTTTAAATGACTGAAGTCGATTTGAGATGAAAAATAGATAATTTTAAAATTAGATGATGATAGAAATACTGGCAACTGAGTGAATAATTAAGCGATTGACCGACGAAATGATTAAATCAAATCTAATAGAATGAAATACAAATCACTTCTGTAGCGGCGTTGCAATTAATGCACTTTCCTTCGATCTCGACTGTGCTATAGTATACAGCGCTACGCAAATTGTCTTTGTATAGGACTATTCAGTGAGTATGTATCTGAGGCAGTCGTGGATCGACCACCGTCTCTCCTACGATCAGTTCCGTACGAAGTTCGTCGTAGCCCGTCTCGGAAACAACTACTGGAACGAGATCTGGATTCCGGATACGTTCCTTCGCAACGAAAAGGGTGCCAGCTTCCATAGCGTCACCGTCGAGAATAGGATGCTCAAGGTCAACGTATCCGGCGAAGTGTGGTACGTCACCAAGTAAGTAGAACGGTCAATTGATCATTTCCCGTGTACTTGGACCGGTCACCTCTTTATTTGTCGTTTCAGTTGAACTTGTTGAATGTTCCAATATAACAACCATGTATTTCCTTCGTGTCGTAGCCTACTCAGATCAGAAGGGATCCAATTGGATAGATATTTAACGTGATTAATTAATCACATATAATTTAAGTTTTTATCTTTTTCTTAGATATAAGCATTGTAGTCGATGATGTAGTTACAAAAATGCATGATCAGTAATTCAATGGCAAAGGTAGTTGAACAATTTCTTTTAACAATAAACGAATCATTGAATGTGTAACTGTAAATGTATGATTGGATGAACGAATGTAAAGGGTGAACCATTAAAAGATTACCCTCTGGGTTTTTTTTTAATATTTCGACTAAATTAGGAATTAACAAATAACATTTTACAGGCGCAAAGCTAATTCATATTTACATATAACGGCCATCACAAACCCAGTATTCTTAGGAGCGCTGCCAGTTTCACGACACTTACCAGTGGTTCTCATATTGGGTTCCTCTCGACGCTGCGTCTGGTCTGATCAAAGGTAAGCTGTCCAACAAAGATTTCCTGCAATCTTTCTCATCTAGAATACATGTAGGCCTACCCATAGGCTATATCTGGTCATTCGAGAGTTTGTTATGTGTTCAGGATATCTGCCACATTATCCTGTCCGATGACGTTGGAGAAGTTTCCGATGGACACTCAAGTCTGCCCAATGGCTTTCGAGAGCTGTAAGTGACACCTGAACTTGTGGTCCATTCCACGCAGATTAGCATAATGCACAACGCGTATAGTTAGATAGAAGAAGGTGCTGATAATGATGACGATGATGATGATGACGGTGACGGTGATGCTGCTGGTGATGATGATGGGGTGGTGGTGGTGGCGGTAGTTGTGATGATGAAGATGATGATGGTGATGATGATGATGACGACGACGACGATGACGACGATGATGATTATGATGATGATGATGACCATGATTATGACGATGATGATGACGATGATGATGATGATGATGAGGAGGAGGAGGAGGAGGAGGAGGATCAGGATGATAAGGATGATGATGTCACTATAAAACGTAGCCATGCGTATAGCCAGGAATTGTTAGCGATTTGGTGTTTTAAACCTCGAACCAAGAGGACATACACATGTATGGCCAGTCCATTCCTTTGCCGTCTGATCTTCTCACTGACCGAGATGTTCGGTCCGTGCACCCATTCTACAGCTGAGTCAGTCAATAGAGAAGACATCCGCATTCACAGTAAACGTCTTTTAGCTAATACTGAGTGAGCCATTTTCAATAGGACGCCATCTTGGATGGTTTGCCAACGACGTTTCTACCACAACCATTTCCACCACTTCCAATGACGTGGTATCCAACACTAGCCACTTCTTAAATAGAAGCTTAGAGCCTACTTCTCCTTCAGGTAGGCTTCTAATATGTTAATAAACTTAGTTGTTGTTGTTTTAGTGTCTGTCACCCATTTCACTTAGTCTCTACATAAATTGAATGGCTGCATATAAAGCGTTCAAATTCACATTAGTTGAATTAAAATTGCAGCAAATAACTTTTATGCAGTTAAAGTGGTGTCTAGTTGAACGCCACTTTTGTGTCTGCTCGGGTCGTGATTTTGCGAAATTACAGAATTTTGTTGTTGACTTCTGTCTCGCAGTTGGCTACACGATGGATACGATGTACTTCGGATCCCTCGATAACCCGATCGATACGAATCCAGATCTTCAGCTGCCGCAGTTCTCGCTCGTCGATAAGATACTTATCGATTGTTCGCAGAACTACACAACAGGTCAACGAAATTCTGTCCAACGGAAACTTTAATAATTATCTTTAGCCCTACGTAGAACTTTTCGAATAATTTAGCGTCCATCAAAGAAAATAATTATGATCAACGCATTCATACACTTCTAGAGAGTGTTATGCTCAAAGCACTTTGTTTTTCGTGTTGATGCACCACGGGGCTTAACTGAAGTCCAGTTGTTTGCTGTTCAGGATACAATATAGTTCGCGGCTAGATCACCTGGGAAAGTCATTGCAGGTACTGGTAATTAGCCGCAGCATGCTCTTAACAGATGGTTGCTAATAATTTAGGAACGTAGGCCTACGTGCCTTGCCTTGTAGGAAAAATGCATACCCCTAGCAGTTGGTTGTAACAACTAGAGACGTATGCGTACCTTGCCTTGCAGGAGCCTACCCTTGTTGGGAGGTTCGTTTTAAGCTGAAGCGGGACATCGGCTACTTCCTGATCCAGGTCTACGTCCCGTCTGTTCTAATCGTCATCCTATCCTGGGTCTCGTTCTGGATCAACGTCGACGCCTCTCCTGCCCGTGTCTCCATCGGTCTTCTCACGGTCCTCACGACGACGACGATGAGCAGCGGGGCGAGGGCGACCCTCCCCAGGGTCTCCTACATCAAGGCCATCGATGTCTGGATGATCGTCTGCCTCGTCTTCGTATTCGTATCCCTCATCGAGTACGCCGTAGTCAACGTACTCGCCCGGAGGCAGGGACGACCCTCGGGGACAGCAGCCACCGCAGGGGCTTCCGGAGGGAAGTCCCCGAGGGCTGGTATACCGACGACCAAGAGGTCGGCTGCCGGGGTAGAAGTTGGAATGCCCCGTCAACGGGTAAGTCCTATGCTAATGAAGGGATGATGTATGTGTGTTTGTAATGTGAAGGCATGGCTGTATTTAGGTCTATGTATGTGTACGCTCTTATCTGTCGGACTGTGTGTAGTACCTATCAAACAGATATAAAAAGAAAGGGGCAAAATCATCCAAAATGTCATTAATAATGGGAAAGTTAGAGGATCTACAGTTCACATGAATACAAATTAGCCGAAGGTGAAACTAAACGTAGGTCCGACTCCGATATAGGTCGAGAGTCATCGATGACGTTTGACGTGAAAGTGAACGTTGGAGGAGGCCGTCGGTCGAAGCACTGTCTTGGCCGTAAGCATTTCAAGGAATTCAAAAGCAGTGAAAGATGGAGTTTCACTGGAACGAGAAGGTTGCCGGTAAAGTATCACCGAGACAGAAGACCACCGACGTCTGGGATTCTTGACCGGCTTTCCCAGTGAGCTTCCTCCTTACAATGGTAGGCTGTGCTGGGCATAACGGAATGTATGCAATGCATGTATGTTTGTATTTAGGTAGACCCTGTGTGTGTATGGTTGTATGTATATAGGCGCGTGTAAGTATGTATATAGTACGTATCTGGGCTTATTGGTTTGGGATTAAACAGTTGCAGCTTAACAAACGAAGCATGTTACTTGGCCCTAGTTACAATAAATGGAGCGAATGCAGGACAGTGTGCGGTGTTTGTTTGCGCATGCGTATTAATGCTGGCGTATTGTGTGCTATTGTTTAAGAATGATGCATGTGTAGGCTTATGTTGAAATGTGTACAATACATAGGCCTACTGAATGAATGTATTCAGGTATTTTAGGTCTAGCCATTGCGTGCGCTTGTCAATATGTCTGCCAGTGTGTAGTATATATATATGCAATGGTTAATCCATAATTATATCATGAAAAATAATGTTTTGAAAATGCGTTGCTCATTTTCCTTTCATTTTTCGATTCTATAGGAACTGTTTTCTCTCCTTACCTTGAGCTCATGGGAATTTTGGGTTTGATTATGTTCTCCGTTTTCAGCAAGTTCTTCTTATCAGCGACTCTATCAGCAATTCTATCAGACCCAGCGCTTATGTTAAGTCAAAGATGCAAGGACACTAACTAATGGTCCGCACGTGAAACACTAACGTGTTTGCCTTTTTTTCTTAATATGCCTCTTTGTTTGACACAGATGGAAAGCGCTCCAAGACGTTCAGCTTTACTCAACTGTATCAGGGTGAGTCTATCGCTCCACAAGATTAATGAGCATCGAGCATTATTCTCTGATATAGCAATTTTCTTATTCCATGTAATTTGGTTTCATTCGTTTTATGTTCGTAATTGTGACGTCGATGACATCGATGTCGATGTAAATAGTCTTAGATATTAACGACTAAGTACAGATGAACATGAATGCAGATGGGAAGCCTATTGGCTGGTAAGAATCAAGTTTGAATAAAGTATTTTGCACGGCTTCCGATACTCACGCCACTAGCGACCTATACTACGAAATGTACACCACTAGTGTAAGGAAAAGGGGCGATCGAGAGGATTGTTCACCCGCCATCACATGCTAATCTTCATATCTGTGCACCTGGGGCTAACTCTAAGGGTTAGCCATTTTTCAGGATTAGCTCTTCTTTTGCTTGTCTCTACTTCCCTCCCTCTCTCTCTCTC
Source organism: Bimastos eiseni (assembly GCA_959347315.1). Taxonomy (NCBI): domain Eukaryota; kingdom Metazoa; phylum Annelida; class Clitellata; order Crassiclitellata; family Lumbricidae; genus Bimastos; species Bimastos eiseni. Next base: position 36,029,438 of record OY365807.1, read on the forward strand.
TCTCTCTCATTCCTCTTCTACCCCTTTTTCTTCTCTCTTCTGCTCCTACTCTTTCTTTTCCTCTCTGTCTCTCATTTCCGTGTCTTTTCTTTTCTCTCTCTTATTCGCTCTTCTTCCTCTCCTTAGTAATTTTCTCTCTTCTTTTCCCTTTTTTCTCTCTCCTTCTTCTTCTCTTTTACTTCTCTCTCTTCTTCTCTCCCTGTCTTCTTTCTTTTCTTTTCTTCCTCCTCCCCTTCCTAGCATCCATGAATCGATCTGTGACCTCAATGCTCACCCTGCGACAATCCTCTGGAAATCACCTGAATTTCTAAACGAATGCCTATTCCTTTGTTATATGAATCTTTCTATTACTGTTACGTCTTTGCTCTTTTCACAATTTCCTCAATTATTGATCTTGAAATTTTTTATTTTATTTCTGTCACGATGTTCGGTTTTCTCTCCGCAAAGATCCCAATATATGTCGTATCTTTTGGGGCCGTTCTAATTATAAGTGGTTGATTTGTTCTTTGGAAAGAGAGTCGTTGCAATAATAAGTGGTTGACTTGTCCTTTGGAAAGGGAACCGTTATAATAACAAGTGGTTGACGTGTCCTTTGGATAGGGAACCGTTCTAATAATAAAGTGGTTGACTTATCCTTTGGAAAGGAAACCGTTCTAATAATAAGTGGTTGACTTGTCCTTTGGAAACGTAGTCGTTCTAATAATAAGTCGTTGACTTGTCCTTTGGAAAGGGTGCCCCGAATGAAGGCCAAGCTCCGGCTGAGGTGGACGGGAAAAGACAAGCGAGGCAAGTGGACAAGTTCTCTCGAAAGTTCTTTCCGATTGTCTTCTTCGTCTTTAACGTCGTCTACTGGATCGTCTTCAGCCAACCTTTTGTTGGAGACAAGGTCTAGCCATCAACACCAGACTCACCACCAGCTGACGATGGCTCAAAGGTCATCCTTCATCAGCACAATAGCTCTGCTCTCTTCAATCTGCTTCCATGTATACATATAACACATTGCATATAAATATATATATATATATGTTTAAATTATGACAATATAATATAATGTCATAACATATATGTATATAATATAAATAAATACTAAGTCCATGCATCATTTTATACAATGCATGCTATGAGTATAATCTTTTATGCATGGTCTTGTTAAGTTTAAAATACATTGCTTGTAGCTTGTATACAGACACATTTGGGAGAAATAGTATCAGGCCTGGAAGTATTTGCATTAGGCGATAAAACATACAAAAGACATAACAGACGTATTATATGAAATAGAAAGATATTTATTGCTGCAATGTAGCTGAGCCAACGAAGTGTTTCCGATACTTCCATTTTGCGTTGCATCGCAGTCTCTGGAGAACATCATTGTATTACCTCACATATCGACTATAAATAGCACATGCAATAAGTACGTGTACTTATGTTATTAGAGAAATGTATGAACAAGACTGTTAAGGATGTAATTGTGTAAAGTGTTGCCGATGGTTGTAGAAACGTGGAAACCATGATCACGACTCGATATAATTATGCATCTGTAAATGAGTTTACGTAGACATGACCTTCACCGGAAGTCAAGCTCAAATGCTCCGTCTAATGGAATTCTGTAACATAGGTCATCGTATTTTCTGTTTCATTCGCAAAGCAAAGAAACATGATATATGACCGATTGATTGACTGATAAATTGACTGACTGACTTATTGACTAATTGACCGACCGACTGACTGACTGATTGACTTGCTTATTGACTAATTGACTGATAAACTGAATGACTAGCTGGCTGACTGATTTACTGAGTGACTTATTAACTGACTTACTGGCTGGCTGGCTGAGTGACTGGCTGACTTATTGATTGATTGATTGATTGACTGACTGACTGACTGACTGACTGACTGACTGACTGACTGACTGACTGACTGACTGACTGACTGACTGACTGACTGACTGACTGACTGACTGACTGACTGACTGACTGACTGACTGACTGACTGACTGACTGACTGACTGACTGACTGACTGACTGACTGACTGACTGACTGACTGACTGACTGACTGACTGACTGACTGACTGACTGACTGACTGACTGACTGACTGACTGACTGACTGACTGACTGACTGACTGACTGACTGACTGACTGACTGACTGACTGACTGACTGACTGACTGACTGACTGACTGACTGACTGACTGACTGACTGACTGACAACATTTGACAGTCATGTTTCCCATCTAGTTTCTTCCAATCAACTGTTCAGTTATCAATCCCAGTCATGGCTTTCGCTGTCTCTGTCTCTGTTAGGTCTATACTCATTCAGACTCTGTCCTGTATTCACAGCAATGCCATAATGCATCCACGTATTGCATTCGCGAATATGTGTGTATATATATATATTTATATTTATATATTTATCATAGTAATTACGTAAATCGTAATCGCATGTCCTCTGCATAAATGGTCATATAAATATATAAATTTATATATATATACATATATATACTAACTTCGCTGAACATCTCTTGAACGCAGTTTGCCATGACCGCTGCATACGTGATTCCTTCTCGGGGTTTCTCCTCACCCTCTTCTAAATATCACCCATGACAACAAAGTGCGCTACTTTTTGTGGAGGCGGTTGTCGGATGAGGTGCAGTGAGGCCGAAGAAACCAAATGCAGATTGATTAAGGAGCAAAACGCGTTGGGTCCCAGCACTTTTTCTTCTCCAGTTAGGCAAGATCAGATGACTATTGGTGCAGCAAAAACCTTTACATGTAGTCGATGATCCAGTGCGTATGTCCTTTGCACAAATTATTCATATGCCTGCCTGTGCAAAGGAAGTGATTGGGAAACCAACGTCGGTCGTCGTTAAATGATTAAAGAGGACTTATTCTTTTTGGTTGAGACGGCGAGTGACGTATTATGCGCAGCAGCTGCTACCTCACTATGACGCACTCCGACAATGCGCATGTCCAATTATTATTAGATCGTCGCTTTTTGCCACTTGGCATTGGCTACACGTCTTGCTATCATTGACTTCATTTTCTTGATCTCGGCATGTGAGCTTTGGGGTATAAATTCTTGGTCGTCTGCAACTAACATTTAGATCATGGATTCATATATATATGAAGCTGAGCTGGCTAGACTGCTTCTACTTTGTTGAGCTCTGTTTTCAGGAAATCTTACAGCCTACAGCGACATTTCGATCATGGGCAGATGACATCTGCCCCATTTATTGTACTTTCATCATCATCATCATTCCGACTTCATATTACTCTTTTACGCATTCAATAGACGTCGGTGCAGTTCGTTCACTGTGCATAGTCAGATAAATTATTCTGAATAATAATGCTGTACAATACATACATTTCAAATGAGTTTGGCTGATGTCGATGTAAGATGTTTGTGTGCATGCATAGACCTACATGTTACTACACATGCGAATGACAAAGTACATGTAGGAACATAGTATTGTTGCTACTTGACGTATCTTATAGGTCGTCACGGCCCATACGATATATTTAGACCTAGTCCTCTATTGTAGGACAAAGCTCCGAATGCAAATGACTGGCGACAATAATTATTGTCCGCAAGTTAACGATTTTTTCTTTATCAGTTTTGTTTTATAGAGCTTGAACACTTTTAGCCTTTTGCTATGTAAATAAGTCTTTTTATGACCTTTGATATGTTAAGCTTGCGAACTTCAAAAGGAATCAGGTTTACATTCAGTAATAAAACGGAAACAGAGATCGATGGGGAAGAATTGATGTTACTTATCATCGTTGCAACTCAAATAAGCAAGTCAGCCACAAAGTCAATGAGGCAGCCAGTCATCAAGTCAACTAGTCAGCAAGTCAGTCAGCCAACCAGACTGAACCAGTCAGTCATAGTTTAGTTATTCTGTGTTCTTGGTCAATTAGTCAATTGGTTAGTCAGTCAGTCGGTCAGTCAATCGTTTTGTCTCTTTCAATAGTGTGTTATGTCACTCTATAGTCTATTCTCTCTCTCTCTCTCTCTCTCTCTCTCTCTCTCTCTCTCTCTCTCTCTCTCTCTCTCTTTCTCTCTCTCTCTCTCTCTCTCCCCGTTGTTTGTTCATAAGTCGGAAATACACTTTGCCAGAGGCGCGTTTACAGAAAACGGGGCCCTAGGCGCAAACATTTTGGGGGCCCTCTGAATTTATACACTGAGTCTAAGGGGTCGTCTATAAATGACGTCACGCACCCATTGGAGGGGTCATACATCTGTGACAATTTGTTACGAAGGAGAGTGAGTCTGAGATATGTGACGTCACGTAATCACATCAAATATCGAAATACGCAACTTTATTTATTTTAACATTTCACTTAATTAAACAGTGAGTCAGCTTCTGGTAGCGATGAGGCTCAAAACACGCAACATTCGCTCTTACCAACACTGCTAATCGAGCCGATTGATATTCACATTAACAAAGCAATTATGAATTACCGTACTACACTTGTCATGTGAATACTTAGCTGCAAAAATAGAGAATATAAATTATTTAATTTAAATATTTCAGGGGTAAGACATGTTATTTTGTATGAAAGTTTTCATTTATTCGGGGTCCCTCACCGTCCCTGAGACGCTGTTTAAAAAAAATTATTTTGTTCGTTTGAGGCGCCCCTGAGACGTGATTTTGTCATCACTTGGGGCCTCCTGAGTTGTTATTTTGTTTGAAATGTTTCCATTCATTTGAATGCCTCTGAGATGTCACGTTGTATTTAATGCTTTCACTCGTTTGGGGGCTCCCTGAGATGTTATTTGTAGTTAATGTTTTCATTCATTGGGGCCCCCGAGACGCTATTCACATTAACTCACATTTTGTATTTAATATTTTCATCATTTGGGGGCCCCTGAGGTTTCGGGGCCCTAGGCGCGCGCCTAGTGCGCCTATTGGTAAACGCGCCACTGCACTTTGCCTCCTGCTGTCAGCGTCTTCGTGCAATCGTCAAATCATCCAGATCACGCGTGTAGACCTGGAGAGCCAGTCTATTCTAATAAATGAATGGCAAAGTTAAGCTTAGCGGCAGACTACACCTTATTTCGAATATTCGTGGATTTATCAGAGAATGTGGGGCTTACCTAACGTAACCTACGAAAGTTCAGTTCATAGCTTCTATCTGTCTAATGCTTATTCCAGTGACACGCCTTAATTTCTGTCCGAACACGGTGTTTGATAGTCGTTTATATTATTATTATTATAGTTTAAATTAGAATCAGAATTAGAATTATTTTATTATCATTATTATTATTGTTATTATTATTATTATTACCATCATTATTAGTATTATTTATCATTATACAATCTTTATTCTAACAGTCGAGTAAGAGAACCAACCAGTCAAAAGGGACCAGTGCAAAATTAATTAGATCTATATCAGTGCATAACTGATAAGACCAATTATTATTATTATTGTTATTATTATTATTATTATTATTATTATTACAACAACTACTACTACTACTACTACTACTACTACTACTACTACTACTCCTACTACTACTACTACTACTACTACTACTACTACTACTACTACTACTACTACTACTACTACTACTATTTTTATGATAAAAATTTATTTATTCGCGAACCATCGGACATGGATGCAGATTCATTAGTTCAACAATGTTATACACTACACGAAATATTGGCCATCCGTAGTTTTATTATTATTATTATTATTATTATCATCATCATCATCATCATCATCATTAATTTATTCTTATTATGACTAATATTATTATTATTATTATTAATTTATTATTATTATGACTATTATTATTATTATTGTTATTATTATTATGACTATTATTGTTATCATTAATTTATTAATATTTTGATCATTACTATCATGTCATTATTGTTATTATTATAATAATAATTTATCAAATTTATAATGCGTGAGATGTGAATCTTAGACGCGAATAGTCAGACGCCAGATGAAAGTGCACTTTAGATTTCTAAATTCTTGAGAACCACGGAGAAATAGTGAGTTTCCGCCACTGTTTGAGGGGATAAAGTGAAGGATACGAAGAGAGAGTGATAGTCGATTCCATCTTTGGAAGCAGATGCTTGTAATGCACGAAAGCCCATTACTGTTCTGCATAGTTCGAGCATCGATGCTTAAACAAAAGACCTGTACTCGATGATCGTAGACAACGAGAAGGGATGTCACCTGTACGCAAGTGTGTTAGAGCTGACTGCTGAGGGCTTTGTAGATTAAAGAGACCGATTTAAATACCGGTCTGGATTCAACAGCCGATAAGGAATATGACTTAGGAAAGTCAGTCAATTGAAGAAAACGTTGAAACTTATCTATAGTCGCTTAAGTTAATTGTCGAAGGTATCCGAAAACAAGATGGACGAAAGGAAACCCGGTGATGCATACAAACCGGATATGACATCAGACCGGAAATGCTTTCGCCAACTATTTCGGATCGACTACTGGATATTTCTCAGATCAAAACTGTATCTCACATTCTTCTTCCGAGGATTATATTTCACGATAACCGGGTATCAATCGATCTGACGTGATGAAACAATGAAACTGTCTTCACACGCACCGATATCCTCGGATCGGGCTATACACACAAAGCGAAATATTGCTAATCCATAGCTTACCTAATTCACACGAGATGGTGGTACTAACGATATTGAACTCCATGACTAACTTTCGTATTTTTACCCTAAATAGATCAAAAGTTCAAACAATACAATCTACAGAATCTGTACCAGCGTAGAGACTGTCAACAGATGTTCAGCTGATGGATGCATTGACGAGTACAGGAAGCAGAGCCAAACATTATTATTTTATTATATTATTTTGTACGAGTCATTCATTGTTGGCTGACGACCATTCAGATGCCATTCAGCAGAGGACGAATGCTGGCGGTCACTCGCCAAACGGACGACACGCTCGTATGATTTACCGCTCTCTCTATCTCTGCCTGTCTCTATGTCTCTCTATCTGTCTGTTTATCTGTCTGTCTGTCTGTCATTTTCTCTCTCTGCTCTTCTGATTGTCTGTTTGTTTCTCGGACTGAAGCCAGCGACCCTGCAGTAGGGCCAGTAGGGCCAGCGGCCAGTTGACAAAATTAATGACAATCTATTGGCAACATCAAATTACGGACCGTGACCTGTGACCCGTGCGTGACCTGTGAACGCTGGCGGACGATATACGAAGTCGCTTGTTGTGGAAATTATCATTTTCGCGACGGAAGTCCCTCTGCTGAACTCATACTGATTCGATATCATTCCTCTCGAATTCGTCTCTGTCCAATGGAATTCTAACGATCGCCTTCACAGTGACCTAATATTACAACACTTCTGACTGGCTGACCAACTTAAGGCTAGGCTTGGCTTTGAATCGGTGGTGAACGGTTGATCAGCGACGATTTTTACCGTTTTTGCTGGATGCTGGAATCCATTGTCAGGATCATTGCACTACTTGGTCATTTCTGCTACGGCCTTCTTGGAACCTATAGGGTAATGGTCTTCGAAACTACGAAGAAAGGCTGTTCACACCACCATGTAGCCTTATTGCTAAACATTGCAAAGTCGGATCATCATTGCAGTACACTCACTAAAGGGAATTTCCTAACCAGCCCACTTTCCTCTTGGTGAGGTTGGGTAGGCGGTTGCATAATTCGATGCCTACCTCATGGGATGTCCTATTCCCGGATTTGTAACCTTGGTTATCTCCTATGGCTTGAACGTCACTGTCGGAAAAATCCACGCATGTCATTTCGTTACACTCATATCGTCGCAATTCAGTTTGTCGCATTTTAAAAACGACAATAAGACCCTGCCCGTAAACGACCTTCACGACGCATAACTTGACCCTGACCGACTCTCAGGATGCCTAATCTGACGAAATGAATGCGACGAGATGAGTGCGACGAAATGAGAGGCCACCCAGAAATGGTGGTCAACTCTCCATATTGGGCTCTCGTCATTGGTATCCCTGATATTTGACATAGGCCTACATGTAAGCTTAGTGATAATATCACTTGTCGTACCCGCACTCTGGTCAGAGCGCTGCTTTTGGTCCGCGTCTGCATATTCGCCAAAATGGATTCCGTTTACTTCGCAGCTAGCGTCCTTTCCATAAGTCTTTTCCACAATCCTCCACGGTGGACTCTTTGAGTTGCAGTACGCTATTCTAGCACCCCTATGAATCAATCCACAGTCTGCAAAAATAAGGAACGTCTTCTATGCCTAGATGTCAGATCGCATAATCAGCGCCCGCAATCTGGTATCTATTTATCGAAGACAGAGAGGCAAGGCTGATTGGGGCTCACGAGGGATAAATTATATGTCACGATAAAGTAAAGCCGACCGCGGACAGTTTGAGTGCTCGGGGCAGATGTCTACGAAACGTCGGGCAGCTCCAAGACGCCTGCCGGAGGATCAGTACATAATTACAGGAGTTAACCTAGTTAACAGTGCCAGTCCCTGGCCTGGAGAAGGGAGGGGGCGACACCAAATCATCTTCGATATGGAACGATGTCGTTAAAAAATCAACACGTACCTGAAGTTCGATCTCAGTCATGGATGAGACCAGTCCTACGTGTATGCTCTGCAGAGGCTAAAGTTGGGCTAAACTGATTTTATGGCATTTGGGCATTATGTGTCATTGCTCAAACGTCCATTACCAAAATACTAATCAACTCCATCGTGAATTCTATTATTGCGAAGCTAATGACGAAGATTACAGCGAATATTCTGATGATTAGGATGACCGCGAAACGCCGAGGATGAAGATAGCGAAGGCTATTTGGAGACCGCGAAACGCCGTTGATGACCGTAAAGGATATTGTGACGCTCAGTATAGACTGAGTGATGTGACCATGTATAGAGAAGACAACGGGGGCAAAAGACTATCTCCCATGAAGGTATACGCCTATTATGTCTGTATCGCCTGCCATTACTTAACGCCCACTCTTAACGCCGTGGGGATAGTAGCAAAGCTTGCGGTATTATCGCTGGGCTGGAAATACGAGCGAGGTAATTACCGCGGTGACGGTTATAACTTTGCTCACTGATGCAATGGACTATCCATTAATTATGGTAAATCAAGTCTGCTGCACTCAACGCTCATCATGCTATATAATAAAAATCTCTGAATATTCAACATATTTTCAATTTAGCCATATATTAGGCCTATGCAGTCTACGGGTCTATATATATAACACACGATTTAACAGAACGGTCAGAAGTAGGCCATTGCGTGAGCATAATTATTTACCTTGATATTTTTGCTTCTTTTGAATGGGCTTGGAAAAGGGTTCAGGCCTAATGGAGATGGGGTGGGAGTGGGAAAAGGCCTGGTTGGGATGAAGAGGATATGGGGACACACCTAATTGGGATAGAGATGGGAACAGACGGAAACAGGAGGGGGATGAACATACAGTTTGTCCTCATGTATCTCTTTAATTCCAACCAGCGTCCCCTATGGATACATTTTTTATTTGTGTATATATGATTCGTTTATAAGAATGTATGCAGGTATGTATGTATGTATGTATGTATGTATGTATGTATGTATGTATGTATGTATGTATGTATGTATGTATGTATGTATGCATGTATGCATGTATGCATGTATGCATGTATGCATGTATGTATGTATGCATGTATGCATGTATGTATGTATGTGTGTATGTGTGTATGTATGTATGTGTGTATGTATGTATGTATGTATGTATGTATGTATGTATGCAGGTATGCATGTATGCATGTATGCATGTATGTATGTATGTATGTATGTATGTGTGTATGTGTGTATGTGTGTATGTTTGTATGTTTGTATGTATGTATGTATGTATGTATGTATGTATGTATGTATGTATGTATGTATGTATGTATGTATATATTTATGTTTGTAGGCATGTGCGCATGTATCAGGATATTTATACGGGTTCTTCTAATATGCTTCCGTTGGCATTCATAACTATAATTTAAAAGCTCTACAGTGCGGCCAATGATGGTCGAATAGCTGGAGGAGCCTCTATTAAAGACTCCCTCAAGCACGTAGAACCGCGCAACAATTCTTGCTCGGATATTAGGATTCTCTTATAAGAACGTGCCGGCGGCATACACCTCGATCATCTGTCAGGACTCAGACGTTGATCATGTTTAAAAAATTATAGTTGTAAATTTATCTATGACCACGCAAGAGAAAGAAAGGATAGGTGGCCCGACTTGAAAACAAGTGTAGGCCTAATGACGATGGAATATAATCGTTTGTATACGGCTTACTGAATGATAAGGTGGCTAAAGGCTGCGAGGTTGAAATCACAGATCACGTGGCAGATTGTTCCAGACATATGAACCTACATCTACATTAGCATTACTTCTGTGCTTGGACCGTGCAAGTTCTGGTCGGTGGAACAACCAGGTCATCTTTCGCAGCAGAGCAAGGAAATCAACTGCCTTGTATGAAAGAGACCAACTAAGCAGTGATGTGTATCAATTAGTGATAGCCGTATGAATAAAGAGTCAGCCAATGATATGCTAAGTTGGATAAGATTAGCCTACCGAAAAAAGTAGAAGACGTGATTTTTGTCTACGCTTTTAAGCCTATTACTACAATGTTCCATCAGGCGTTTACTACAAGCATGCAGAGAGAATGTAAAGTAATACAGTTCGGACTTCTATAGCGTCCAGCAGAGTAACGTGTCAGGAAGAAAACTAAAATAAATTGGCCCTTGCATGACCAGCGAACAATGGAGAATTAAACGCAGTAGAAAATTGCTTACCTGCAAATTAGCGTTTGCTTAGTTCATAGTTCGATTTGCATGCATATCGAGATTTATAACTTAATTGGAGTTAATTTATCTATCGTCTCATATAAACGAGGTGTTGGTATTCACAGTGCAGCAGGCTTTCAAAGCTGGCTCAAAAGGCCTTCATAAATATTCATGCACATTGATGAATATTCGTGAGTTATCGTGGCTATTGAATGACATAGTTCAGTAAAACATTGTGGTTGTCTATTCGAAATTAGAATTTCCATTATGGAAGTCTCTGGAGTTGGATGGTGCGACAGGAAGGAGTCGTCGTTATCTTAGAAACTGGAAGAATTCATGTAGAACCCTTTCTTCCTGCGCCTTGTTGCTACAGGGAACCAGCGGGAGATGATCTAGAGGACTTCTGCATCTGTAGTATGTAGAACATGAATTCTAAACAATGATGATTCTGATGATGATTCTGATGACGACGATTATGATAGCGACAATGAAGATGTCGACAACAACGACGATGATGAGGTTGATGATGATGATGACAACGGCAACAATGGTGACAATGGCGATATAAACGTCGATGATAATGATGAAGTTGCACGATGATGATGATGATGATGACGATGATGACGAGATGATGTCGACGACGACGACGAGGGTGATGAAGAAGTCGCCGACGATGATGACAACGATGTACGTGATGATGATGATGATGCTGATGATGACAAAGATGGCGATGATGATAGCAATAAGAGTCGCAGTGGGAGCGAAACTGAAGTGTCTTGAATATTTTCCTATATATCCTTATTTACACTGATGCTAAATATTGCTGCATGATCTGTAACATAACGACAATTGTCGTTAATTTTGTTCAACTGCCTGCATTAGTGGAGTTTTGCAGCCTATTCCTCGACATCCCATTGGCTACGAGATTTTAAATGAAACTCTGTGCAATTACTGTCACAGGCAAACACTACCACAAGACAATCACCTAATTATAAAGTCAATCAAATCCGTTTGTTAGAAAAATCGCTGAACATTCCACAACAATTTGGACAAGCTACATTAGCATAATTATGCAAATATTCCATGTATCCATATTCTTATGATTATATAATTTACATCATACTTACTGATTATAATAAAATATTGGTGATGGTATATGCTACCTTAGTCGTCAAAATAATGTGGATCTCCTTTAACTTTACACAGAACGTCTCGAACTTTCCTGCGAGTGTCGGACACTTTTGGTCTCACAACATTCTGAAAGAATGTACAGAACGAAGTCTTTGTGAAAAGCGGTTACATTTTCATTAAACAAACCAATCATGGCAATCAAATACCAGCAGACGTCTAAAATAAAACACGTGATCTGCATCTGTGCACGAGGTCTGTATTTCTAATCTAAGTAACGATGCCATAATATTATATTTTCACTATTGATTCCATTGGTCTGTAGAGAACACCAATTCAAGAAGTAAAAAAATTTCATAAACATAATCTAACGTTGATACACGTGTTACGGAAAGCACGTGATATCTAAGTGCCATAAGGAAAATAGAATGTGATATGTAATGTAATGAGACTGAATGTTAGGCCTACTACCTGAAATCCAGGTTGGGTTGGTTGTGCTGGTGGTATTGAAGCAACCCTCTTCGGTACAATCGGTGGCTTCTGGGGGGCGTGGCTGAAAGTAGTGTAGCTCGAGGGAGTGCTATAAACCGCGTGGGGTGTGAGGCTATGTAGAGTGAGGGCATGAACGTCTGGAGAGGCGCTGTGGAAGACGACCGAGGACGGGTGGGATCCTCCACTGCTCACGACCTTCTTCAGGACGCCACTCGGCAACCTAAGAGGTTCACAGACATCCCTAGTGTTCAATGACAAATTTCTTAATCTGTGGCAGAGTCAATCTTACCTGGGTCATCATACAATCGCCATATTTATTTGTCTATAATAATGCATTAAGCCCACTTGTTTACATGATCATCATCGTCATCATCATTGTCGTCATCATCACTTGATCCCATGATCATGATCATAATTATAATCGTCATCGTCGGTGTCGTCGTCGTCATCGTCATCATCGTCGTCGTCGTCATCATCATTATTATCATTGTCGTCATCCGTATCGTCGTGATCATCATATCGTTGCCATATATGCATATTACATATCCTATCTGCCTGACTTTGGATATTTAATTAGAATCGAACCTGACTATAGAGGCATAATCCTATACATTTTGTTCTGGCTGAGCACCTGTTACTATAGAGCCCGCACAAAGAGTGCTTGCGAATTGTGATTAGTCTTGCTCACTCGAGACGCTACATAAATGTTTTATTTCACCTACAATTACAATTCACTATTTCGCACGCGTGACTTCGCTTTTGTGGACTGAAGCAACTCTGAGATGACGTCTATTCCAAAGCAAATCCATCGTCGCTTGAAATACGGTCAAATTAATCTTTAACTCAGTGTTGCTTGAGTCATTTTCATCACACTTTAAGTCAACTTTCCACTCAGTTTTGCTGTCTTTGACAATCGAACTTTATATAGCGCGCTATTGAGGCTGGTTTATGGATTATACGTACACGTAGCTGCCCGGTCCATTATGATAGATGTTGGGGAGAATGAGTTTATCCACTGGTCCAGAATTCCACTCCACCGAACGTTTGATGGAAGAGGGAAGGGAGGAGTAGGTGGTGTAAGAAGAAGGCAAGTAGTAGGACAGAGGCAGGTCTGTCTTCGTACGATAGACGTGCGTTGGAGGGGTGTTCAGCTCAGTTGAAGCGAGCAACAAATCCGTCTCGATCTATAAAAGATCAGTAACAACAATTTCAGTGTAATGACTTCAATATATATTTCCCTCAGGCTTGAATTAATCCTTCGCATGGGAGGGGTCAGCCACTTGGATCATTCTTCTCCATTTAACTCTGCCGCGCGTGTCTTCATTTTTCAATTTTAGAGTCTTCAGGTCCTTTTGTATCATATCTTTCCATCTCTTCTTCTGTCGTCCCCGACTGTGTCGTCCTTTGAGATCCGATTTCATAATTATTTCAATGCAGCTTTCGTCCTCTCGTTTTCATTACATGACTGTACCATCTCTTTCTGGTCTCTCGTATTTTTTCCGTAATACATATAATGACTTCAACATGACAATAATGAAACTAATATCTGAGTTAATTTTGTACTAATATGATTTGAGATAATTTATAGGTATAATCAAACTTTAAGACAACAAATGACAATTAAGATGAACCGATGTGACAGTATAATTTATCTAGAGACTTTTCCAATTGTGCAGTAAACGTTTAATTACCTAGATCAGTCACCAGATTCTACGGAAATTGTACACGGTTGTACTTACTCATCTTTCATAATAGCACCATGTCTTCTCAGATTTCGTATCTTTGGTACTCTGATTTGCGATTCAATTAGGACTGTGGAATGTAATATATTAATGAATCCTTCTATCGATTGGATCAGACGTACGGCGTGCCATCCATTGACGCAAAGGACTCCGACGACGCCATGAATGAAGGCATTCTAATATTCTACCCACTATTGACCTCAATTTGCTTCAGACGGAATTCCTATGGAAATTCGTCCAAGTCTCTTCTAACAGACTTACATTTCTCTTAAGGTTCGAAGTCGGCAGATACTCCTCGTACAGTTCGGCGTCTCTCAGGGCAGGTGTGTAAGTCGAACGGACCACCGTCCTTCGAACCGGGGTGACAGAGGACACCGGACTCGGAGACCTGGTCCGAACCGTTGAGGACCTTGGTCCGTGGTAGGACGAACTACGGCGCACCAATCCTGGACCATCTCTGTAGTACTGGATACAAGAGAACAAAATTGTCAACAGTAGCGTATGCTGTGAGTGACTGCACTTCACTTCATTGCCGTTTAATTGTTCACTACTACACTGCGCTTATCTACACTTATTGCATTGTGTTCCATTATATCGTGTTCCATCACATTGTGTCTCGTTACATTATTGTTCAACGAACCCATGAAAGCATGATTTTTCTGCATAGAACTTCACTAAATCGTTCCCTACTAATCGATGGAACAAATGAGATACAGCTACTCTACTTAGCATTAACCGTAATTTGTTACTGTACTTAGCAGTAACCATATCTGTTAGTCTACTAAGCATTAACTATATTTGAGATGCATTTATCGTTTAAACTTGCAAAAGACAGAAAAGAAACTAATGCGAGTAAAATACAAAACTATTTTAGATTATATATTGAGTTGAAAAGGAAATAGCTGTTAGATGTCACAACGTGTTCTAGCAATAATAATTGTATATTTTAAACGTATAGCCTGTTTTTAATTGTATGTTATGTATTGTACAATTTTTAATTGCGAATCTTTACCCTGTAGACGAGCGTCCGAGGCGAATGAGACGTGATCACATCGTCTCCCGAAGACTTGAGCTCTGACTAAGAACGACAACATTGTCATTGTCAGTGTTTTAATTGAATTTCTCCACATATAAATGAAGAAATTCCTTTCGCAGCAAGAACAGAATTTAATCTCAGACGTAAAATCCAACTCCGGCGATTCCTATTCTGTGACTCGATCGTCGCTAAAGTTTGCTGACACCAAAGCCCTTCGTCGGTCTTCGATAGCATATGCAAGAATGACACCTTATAGAGTTATTAATTATTGTTTGTCTGTGATTGAGAATCTTATGGCACTTAAAGATCGCACGGTTTCAGTGTTCACTTTTGAACTCTGTATGGAAGGTATTATTAAATTAAAGTTGTATTGCATCATTGTATGTTACCTCAATGCGATCCAGATTACGATGAGCCTGACGAACAGCCAGATCAGCAACGGGGTTCAGCTTCTGAACATAATCGTGATGATGAGTCACCACTGGCTGCTGACTCTACAATAAAGATTCCCACCCCCTTCAACATGTGTTTACGGGATGCGACTGAATGGTTTTATCGCCATATACTAGCAGTAGATATGCGAAATGCGAACAAGAGTAGTAGGGAAAACGTTGCTTAAAGTTGGTGGTTAGAAGAATTTCAACCACATAAACGCCAAACAACAAGTCTGTTAAGACAATTGCTCATCTCTTCAGGTCATACAAATAGGGCTTACGCATGCTGAAATCCCGGCCCAATAGGGAGAGAAACTCATGGCCCCTAAGTTACATAAACATATATACATGTATACATTATATATGTATATATATATAATAGTTAAGGAATGAATGGGCGACCTGTTGGTGGAGCTCATAGATGGCTGGTGTCTGATGATGATCAGCTGCCAGTAGAATCGGTCGATAGAGATGGTCGTAGGCGAGTCCATCGTCGTACAGCACCGAATGCCTCGTCAAGATCGGATGATGAGAGGTCAAGGTCACGGACTGCGGCGGAACGCTGGTCGCCCTTCCGTACTTGGAGAGGCGGTTGGTGATGGGAGCGAGCAGCTTCACCTCGTAGTCGACGTCTGCATCGGTGGAGGAGTCGTCGACCAGCGGCAGAGGTGGAGGGCGAAGGACGGAGCTGACGGCGATCGACCTCCTACGAGTGGTCAGAGGATAGGCCGAAGGATGGCCATGGTGGGTCTTCTTGATCGCCTTCACATACGGCTGATTGATCGACGAGTTACCCTGTAACAGTATCAACGCCAGTCCTTTATTGCACTACGAATATTAAAACAACGCACCTACAAAGTGCATGGGGTCAAACCCGGTGGTGACCTTCACCGACAAATGAACTAGCATGACGACTCTAACCCCATATATATATACATATATATATATGGATGTGATCGAAAGGAAATCCATGATGGAAACAGTAGCCCTCATCCGAAGTGAAGCCTCGGACTGAAATCATCCAGACAGAGGGAAGAGACCCTAAACAGACAGACTAGAAGCTCAGACAGGTGATTACACCTTATTTATATATGTAGGTCTACACATGTATAAGCGCCTCTGGATTGATATCTTGAGAGGGCGCAACATAATCAAGTCTCTGGTTGATTGGTTGATTTGATTGATAAATATTACAATGTGTATAATTATTTGCATTGGTATTTATACAGCTCATTTCTATTAAATCCTCGATGATCTCATGGAATATTACAATAATTAAAAAACAAATATTTCTTATGCTCGATAACTTCAATCAGAGAAGCAGCGTAGTGCTAATATAATTATACCAATCAAAAGCCAAACAACATTAGATGAACTTGTGGTTGAATCTATTCTCACGATCAGAGAGTTGACGTCGCGCAGGAACTGCTGATCGTTCCGCTTAGATGCGGTCGACAAAGCATCTGTATTGTCAATGGCTGCTCTCGAAAACAGAAGACTGTTTTGCGTTGCAAAGTGAGTGTCGTCCGAAACCGGTGGTTCTCCTAATGAATCATCAACATCATAATCATCATCGTCATCATCAAGTAAGACAATAGCAAACATAAAGACCACAACAGCAACAACAACAATGACTGCGATGACAGCGTTAATATTAATGAGAAGAATGTTGACCGCAGTGGTGGTGGTGATAATCATGCTGCTGCTGCTGCTGATGATGATGATGGAAATGTCGACTATTAAGATGATGCTGATAACGAAGATGATGCTGATGATAAAGATTTTGATGATGATCATGATGATTATAATTAGCCAGTAAGATAAGCTGATAATAACCTATACCTAGAAACGAAGTTTGGTAAAAAAAAATGGATTGACTTATGCATTAAAAAGTATCAGACTAAGCTAACAGAAATGTTGAGACTTCTGAGTGACCGATCTCATCGTCTTCGTTGTGTGGGTGGGGCATGTGACGCTTGTTAAAAATCTTGACCGCTAGGAATGGAACGCGCATTTCATATTTAAATGTTTCTGAGCGAAATGCGTACACATCTTTATAGCACATTTTCCTCTGTCACTGAGCTTCGTGGATGTAAAAAGGGAAGGTGGACTGATGCCAGGTTTAAAACATTGTGATTCGTCGATTGCTGGTTCAATGACCTAAATAATGAAAATAAGACCACATGCGACGATCGATGATATTTATCAAAAATTAACCCGGTATGATAGTCGTTATTTGACCGAACTATCTGCGTCAACGGAAGACACATGAGACTGAAGAAATACGAAACTGAAGAAATATGAAACTGTAGAAATAGGAAACTGAAGAAATAAGAAACTGAAGAAATATGAAACTGTAGAAATAGGAAACTGAAGAAATAGGAAACTGAAGAAATATGAAACTGTAGAAATAGGAAACTGAAGAAATACGAAACTGAAGAAATACGAAACTGAAGAAATACGAAACTGAAGAAATATGAAACTGTAGAAATAGGAAACTGAAGAAATACGAAACTGAAGAAATATGAAACTGTAGAAATAGGAAACTGAAGAAATAGGAAACTGAAGAAATACCAAACTGAAGAAATACGAAACTGAAGAAATACGAAACTGAAGAAATACGAAACTGAAGAAATACGAAACTGAAGAAATACGAAACTGAAGAAATAGGAAACTGAAGAAATAGGAAACTGAAGAAATAGGAAACTGAAGAAATAGGAAACTGAAGAAATAGGAAACTGAAGAACTAGGTAACTGAAGAAATGGGAAACTGAAAAAAATAGGAAACTGAAGAAATATAAAATTGAAGAGCGAAACTAATGATTGAGCTTATAGGCGTTCAATGATATACATATGAAGCTATGTGATGGTAGGGTACGAACCAACAGGTACTGACGCAGCTCTTCTGTGTACTCTGAGCACTACCATCTTGGACGTATCTCTACAAGTTCATTTCAGATGAACTAAGTTATCAGACTGGATATTATTGGCAACACACACCAAGCACTCATTTAGGAAGATTAATCACATCAATCAGTGTGGCATATATTAGCAATATTCATACAACAGCAGGCCTATCATTGATTAGCAATGAGCGTACAACAGTAGGCCTATCACTGACAACAAACTGACTGGCTAACAAATATCGAACTGCAGTTGCGGCGTCGAGGCGTGTGTGCACTTATCAGCCAAAAATGTTGGAAGAAGGACAATATCAAATTTCAGTTGCAAAGAATTGATCATTGCTTAGCAACAGTAGCAGACCTTAGACCTAATTTGGGCACTGACAATAATAACGATAATAGCAGAATAATCGAAGTCATAGAACTCCAGAAGCACAGTCAACATTAGAAATAACAAACACATACAAATAGACCTAAACAACAAACAACAAACAGATTTCATCAGCTGTGACAACTGTAGCTATCTTCTAACATGAATTTTAAACAACCATCCCACAAATACTAAATAACTCAGACCATTAGGATAAAGATAAACTGGATGGCTCTTCAGATTTGATAAATAATTATTTTCTTGCAATTGAATTACAAGGAATAAAAATGGGATGGTGTCTGGCCAATCAAGGGCACGTCGATAGTTTTCCAGAATAATCCTTTCTCTTTTACGTTGATAAACTGCCGACCCCTACCGGTAGAAACTGATTTCACGAACTTTAAAAACAAAGCCACCAAACGATTCGAACTAAGACATGTACAAACGATTGCTATAGATCCAGTTGGTCAAAGTATTTCATTCCAATTTTACTTTTGTAAAATCTCGGCGTACCTCCGACTTTCCGCTGCCGAGCACTTCCGTATCCACAGCCGTGACCTTAGAACGTCTGTTTACACGACTGCTACTAGCAGATATATAGTACCGGCGTCTGAACTGCTACTTAGCCTTATAAGCGAGGTACGCAGGAGCCGCATTTCATGGCGAGAGGCAGTGGGAGGAAGGGAAGGTGGCTGCATTCTAGAACGTCTACTCATACACTCCTCCCGACTGGAAGGAAAGAGCGGAGGATAGAAGGAGAAAGGCACGAGCGTTGGCGGGATACTGTGGCTAATTTTAGTATTCATCCCGTGATGTTTTCCAGGACTTTGACTGCTGCTGCTGTTAGATTCCAGGCAGCGACTGGTATGATGCCCATGGAAATCCGATGCATGCGTGCTACGTGGATCCTGAGTCTAATGAGGAACCACGTCCCACTGAGATGGACCGATCGTCTGCTGCTAACACATCACTTTAATATATTATGGGCTAGACATTGCGCACGTGGGACCATAGGGCCAGCGATGCTCTTACTCTCTGCTGCGATGGCAGGGCAAAGGAAAGCAACGGAACGAAAAAATGAACATAAGGCTGAGAAAGTTGTTCTCTGAACGAAAAACACTCCTCATGTTAGGCGTTAGTGCAAAATCTTCACATGTACAGAGATAGAAATAAATAAATGATTCATAAGGAGGCAGAGAGACAGAGAAGTAGAGGGTGAAGAAGATTGCGTACAGTTTGCAAGGAAAGAGGAGCAACACGAAACCGAAAAAGCAGAATCATTGTCATCATTGACCCATATAGTATTATTGGTCGTAGACCGATTTAGTATTTGGGTTAGCAAAAAACTAAGTCACGAGAACTACTTTATTCCTTGCAGGACCTGACTCCTTCTTCAAATGCTTTCTCTTTAGAATTACTTCACTAGTCGATCTCTTGGTCTTAGAGCCTTCACTGATCTCGACTCTTCCGTTTTTTCCAATGATGGATCACGCGTTTCGTAATAAAAATATCTAGAGTTGTATGGTCTCGAGACAGTGTCTCGGTCTCGAGACGTCTCGAGACAGTTATTTAGTGTCTCGGTCTCGGTCTCGGAAGCCTGCTGTCTCGGTCGCGATCTCGAGGTAGTGTCTCAAACTTTTAGAAACTGTCTTGAAGTGAAAGTCTTGTTCTGTCTCGAACAAGAGATCTCGATAAATTTCGCGTTAACTGTCTTAAAATCTTGCGGCAATATAAAAACTGTTCTCAGGAATTGGTACCATACATGTATACATTATAAGTTTCAAATTGAAATTACGAATAAAACTTATTCCAGAAAACTGATACATTAGTATTAAACAGCATTTCATATAGGATCTCTTGTATTTTACTGTCTCGTACTGTCTTGTACTGTCTTGAGCCTAATGTCTCGGTCTCGGTCTTGGTACCTCACTGTCTCGGTCTCGTCTTGAAGTTTCAAGTCTTGCATACAACACTGAAGCTATCAGTGATAAACATAATTTCCCGATTAGCGCAGACAAATGAGACACATGCATAGCTGCTTTAATGTCCGTCTAATACTCTTATAAGACTAACCTTTAGCCGGCAGTTTGTCGATGTTTCGTTTTAGCTCTTGATCCTCGTTCCCTCCTGAACTGTTGCCTCTGCAGACTGTACTCGACTGCTGCGGACGAAGGGGCCTACGTTCCTAGCGAGCCTGCGCTCCTTAGACCTACATGTATTCCATAAACAACGCACACATGTACATACCGCATACAGTCGCGTGTATATATATATGCATATTATATATATATGTATATATATATGCATCTTATCTAATACAGCGGCTGTGTTTATCTGCCAGTTTGTGCATGCGGACGTCAGCTGCTGTTGCCTGCAACCATTTAAGATTTTGCCCCCATTACATTATGGGTAGGCATTCAAAGAAGCATTCCAACAAGCTTTAGAAAATACAGTCGGTAATCCTTCTATTGGCAGGTGGGCATGTTTCCATGCCTGCCCACAGGCCACATAGTCTGCTGTCATGTGCATAATTGAGGTGTGTGATTGACATATGCACTCCCTCATCACCTTCCCAGTGGATTTATATATGCGTAATATATAGATTGACCGTCTCTAGTTTGGCAAGTGACAACTTGCTTCACTTACTCATCGAAATAAGCGTTCTATCGTATTGTTGTTGTTGGTCAGATTGCAAGTACTTCTGTATAGTTTCCAGGAAAAGGCGCTATATAGATGTACACTTAAGATTGTGTTTGCAGTCACAGGTAAAATGTTTAGAAACTTCTTCTGCTGAGCAATTATTATATAGGCATATCTATAAGACGAAAATCGCCTTTTTGTAAAAGAAGAATGGCCAAACCATAAAGAAGCCTTCATTAGATTGTCTTTTATGTGGCGCATACAAATGTTTACGACCAAAACTACAATTGATGGTTGAAATGTTTTTATATGGCGACCAATGTATGAGGTCATCGACCCTGCTCTATTTCCAATGAATTGCTCTGGTGAGATCCGTAGCCACCGCGACCTCTTTTGAGTGAACGCCACGCTAGACAAAGTCACATCGCACAGACTCCGTGATAGTCCGGGATTTAAAGCTCTGAAGATTTGCCACCTACGGGAAGCGAAAGGCCACAGTAGCTGAAAAAATGCAAGTTTATGACACTAAAACGCCTGCTGCGGTCTGCATGCTTCTATATAATAGTAACAGATCTGTTGGTCAGGCATCATGAGTGGATGAATGACGTACGTGTGGTACAATAATTAGGCTAATTAGGAAGTCGCGGTTTTTTTATATAACTTTCTGACCAGGGATGTGGTCTCGAAACGGTCTCGAGACCGGAAAACTTCGGTCTTGGTCTTGGTCTCGAGTGCATCGGTCTTGGTCTTGGTCTCCGAACATCGGTCTCGGTCTCGGTCTTGGTCTCGAATGCGTCGGTCATGGTCTTGGTCTTAAAGAAACGGTCATGGGGTTGGCCTCCGTCTTAAATTTGCGTTCTTAGTCATTTGCAGTATCAGAGCAATTTTTTCGATATGTCGGTTATTTTGGATTATTAATGACATAGGATGTTTAGGTCCTACGCGATTGTTATCGATTTATGGCGTGTTGACCCAACTAATAGATCTTTATATAGGCCTGCAATGGGCAGAAAAATGCAGTTGCAACGGAGTCAGCCATTTCAAAATTTGCTTTCACAAATTTCAAGGTTTAGGGACAACCTAATAATATTAGATTGTTCCAAAACCTTGAAATTTGAATATTGAATTTGAATATTATCATGTGGTCGGGGTCCGTGGTACAAGTACACCATGTAAACGGAACCTTAATCTACTTGTTGAGATGTCTTAAAATATTTGCCTCTCGCATACTGTAAGTCATTTATAGACTATAGTGTGATATACTCAGGCCGAAGTCAAGGGCTGAACCCGCAAAAGTTCAGAGTAGACGGGAAACCTGTTTTCCTGACCATTATTAAGATTAGTATTCTTCAGCAATAAAATTAATGTTTTAAGCGTGTTATTCCTCTCGATCTTGGTCTCGGTCCTGGTCTTGAGTTTTTGGTCTCGTGCCCAACACTGACTATGGCTAATATTTATAAACGCCGCGCGAAAGATTCGGAGAAGACGTCGCAATTACTCAGCTATATTCAAAAGGATAATTTGGGTACTATATAATAGGCCTGTATAATTATGGTTGGATGGAACTGGGTTGGACACAATTATTCCAATTTTGCAGTAATTGAGGGGTCACTATCAGATCAGGTGTAAACTATAATGAGTCTTACCGAATCCTATTTTGAACTTACACTTGCAAATATTCCGATTGCTCAGCCGATTGCTCAGCCAATTGATGTCAGATTGATTGCAATGCTTCATCAAACTCGATATGCAATCGTATCGTTGTATTTAATTTCAATAAAACATTCGTTAATTGTAGATGCTTCAAAAATTAATCGGGTGAAACTAATTAATCAAGGGCCTGAGTATTTTAATGTATGGGATTCGTTCTTTGTTCTGATTTTGTGATGAATGACGCTGACATTGAGCAATGTCATTATCGATACTTTGCTTGTCATGTTGACAAAGATTATTGAATATTGTCCGTACTGTAATTCATAGACTGAAATACTGAATATTACTTGTAAATATAAAGTAGATACATTGATGTTAATGCAGATGTTCTGTATATATTGTGATAGAGGATTAGAGGTGAAACATTTATAAAATAGGTATTATAATTTCTTCATGGCCACCAGAAAAATGAATGTTTGGCCTTTGTGACAAGAGAACCAGTTATGTTTTATGTTTAAATGAAATGTGACCATCTAAAGAACCTCAATAGTAAAAAAATTAAGCAAATGAAAGCAGAAAAGAACCGACGCGGTCAAATAAGAGCCATCAGGCCAAAAAGAAGAAAGGCAAATGGCTAAAAGAATAATTATGCATGTGTTTATACAGGTAGGCCTACATAGATATGTATCAATATGAATGATACTAATGTCATGAAAGATCTACAACATACAATGCTCAAATATCGTCATCTCAGCAACCTGTCAGAAATGAAGTAATTGACAAGAAAACAAAAAGAAAGCGAATTACAAACGTAATATGAAATGAACAGAAATACATGTGGGCCTACATCAAAAACCTTAAAGACGTCAACAACCTATGTTGCCAAAAGAGCTGATATCGTTAAACGTTTGAATGATAATAAAATAATCATAGGCCTGTGTGGGTCAGGAATTATTATATGAGCCTATAACCTACTAGACAGTTTGGGCCATAGGCAATTTAACTAGGTCAGGTGCTGATGGACCCTGTTCATTGAATGCCCAGGTCTTTGCCTTCAACGCAATTATTTTTAATATTCTGAGAGCTTGAATTAGCGAAATGACCTGTGTTTACCAATGACGCCCTGGAATGACCACAGGCCCACTTGTTTATCTCTCTTTGGGTTTATCGGATTTCAAAGAGATTGTCATAATCTGTCCACGTCTTTCGTCGTTCCACAACATGTGCTTAAATCCCATAAGCCACAAGTCCGAATCATTACATTGTGTTTTCTTGTCCTATACGATATAATAATAGCTTTGCTCATCGAACTTGGATAATCACGGCTAGAAGTAATCTGCCGAAAATGAAATAGACATAGAACAAGGCACATCATGCAGGCCTACATTTTATGATCGATGTACTGTACAAGTTCGTAATCATGCAGGCCTATCTTCCCCGAAATTCTGAATTTCAATTCTCAAAATGTTGTTATAAGCCTACTCTTTCCGCAAATATTTCTTGAAAGCGCAAATTTATTTAACCGCTGTTAATCTCATTGACATATGCTTATTATATTGTTAATTGATAATGAAGTCTACTCAAGTCATTTATATCATGTAATTATTGGAATATATCTCGTGCAATTAAATAACAGAAATAGTGTGACCAATTTGAGTTTATATTCTCATCTTGCATCTAAATATATATGAAGACACGATGATTGTTCATAATGTATAATGATCCTATAATAATTTTATATGAACATTTATCTGAATTTTGAATTTTGACCGTGCGCTATATTAAATGTCGCGACAGTTACCTACATACAACTTGGTCTTATCATAGAAGTTGTTTCATCGATGCCGAACTCTCGCCGCTCAGAAACAAATGCATTTTCTCATATAATTATGTTCCGGCTGATTAATGACCGCCTGGGATTAATCAATCTTAAATTAATCCGCTTGGCTGAAGCAACGCCACAGACTGACGACGCTTCTAATTATCTCGAGCAGAGGATCCGTCAGGTGGAGGTCCCCCACCGCCGTCGCTGTTACTTAGCGACGCGAGGGCTGGTCTGGACGACAAGGCTGTTCGTCGTTCAGTAACCTTCCGGTCGATCAAGTGAATGTCCGTTCTTATCTGGCGACGACGATGACGACGACGTGGCGTATAAATACACTGGGGAGACACGAGCGATGCTCTCAAATGCACGTCTGGTTTATGCGGTGCAGCAACGCATGGTATTATAAAGGAATCGATTCTGCATCTACATCGTTCTTTAAGTCTTCACTGAGTTATTGCGTATACCACGAGAGAGCAATAAGGCTACGCGTCATCGTCTATGCATTTCGTGAATTGAGAAACTTGGCAGGACACTTGGTCGACATAATTATTATTTCCACGTGGAAACTGCTGTGCCATAGTAGATTGAAGATATCATAGGAATAGATATATATCATAGGAATAGATATATATATATATATATGAGCTTACCTGTTTGGCAGGCCTACTGATGTGCTTGAACTGCGTCCTACAGATTCAATTGACTGTCAGTGCGAATCAACACCGATGAACACTCCTCTCACAGTTGCCAACAGAATTCCTGTCATCTGTAGCGTGTCTCTGTTCCTCTTAAAGAAATGGGTGCCAACATCATCGACGAGCTTCAGAAAGTTGACGAAAACATTCGATTCGTCGTCTCATCGTTGAATCTTCCACAAAGGAACCAGAATCTGTCGTTTGTCGAACACAAGAATGTATCCCTCGTAATTCCCGAGGGAAGCCGTCATCAGAATCGCGAAACGGACGAATTCCACGCTGTGTTCTATCGCGTTGTCGTACCATTTCTCTTCGGACTCATATCCATTCTCGGAACCGTTGCTAACGGTTTAGTTATACACGTAATTCTTTCGAGGTCAAGATTCAAGTCGGCCAGAAACGTCCTTCTTCTAAACCTCGCCATCGCCGACTTGTCTTTCCTCGTCCTTCTCCCTCCCTTCACCGTCCTACGACTGGTCAGTTCTCACTGGCCTTTTGGTGAACTCAGTTGCAAACTGTCAAATTACCTGGTGAACGTGGTATCTTACGTGACTGCCTACACGCTCGTCATCATCGCTATCCTCCGCTACATGACCTTGGTGCACAGTAAACGCACGGCTCGTCTGCGGACCAGACGCAACGCTAGCATCGCCATAGCAACCATCTGGTGCGTCATGTTTACAGTGAACGCGCCGATACTTACGTCATACGTCGTCAAAGATGACGTCGACGGCTACCCTCGCTGCGAACACGACAGCCTCGCAGCTGGCCAGCGAATCTTCGGCGTCTTCTTTGTGTTCGCCTACCTTTTGCCGCTCGCCATTGTCGTCGTCCTTAGCGTGTCCATGTTTCGCTACATCGCCGACCGCCATAGACCCCGCTTCTACGTGGCGGTCAAGTCGTCGACGAGGGTAAGACTGGCAGGCAGACTTCTACTGCTCGTTGCTGTTGCGTTTGCCGTCCTCTGGTTTCCAATGCACGTACATTTGCTCGTCGTCTATTTCGGAAAGACGCCGATGGGCCGCGCTCACGAAATGCTCAACTTACTAGGAAACTGGATGACCTACTTCAACTCATGCATCAATCCAGTTATCTACAATCACACGTCGAAAGATTTCCGAAAAGACTTACGAGAAACGCTCTATTGCAAACAGAAACGACACGTCGAGAGCTTAGCAAGTCAATGTGTTTAGTAAAATACATCACTTTGACATAACATGAAAACTCGGTATTGACGAGTCAAACATTGTAAATTAAACACTCATTACTTCGAAATTCACAAGTATTTCTTAACCGAATAATCACATGCTATTATGTTCTTTACAAATATCTAAAACTATTATGTAATGTCAAATAATACGGTCATCAACCAACAGTTGAAGACTTCAGATTGCGTGTTATTAAATCTCAGTGGGTCACAATTTTATTTGCGAGTACAACGTATGTATTGCATGGATCTATGTGTTTAGACTCTCATACAAGTATAGAACTGCGGAAATTAACGATCAAGTAATCGTGAATGTTTAATTAAATTTTATGATTCAGTATATTTTTATAAAGTTATATTCGATAACGTGCCCATGTTTTCTGAGTATGATCTACTCAATCTACATCTACCACTTCAGTTCCGTTTCAGAGACTTTTTAACTCTGCTGGTAATAAACTTATTGTCAACAAAGTACTTAACTTACTAAGATTTAAAAGTATTGAGGACCGGTTTAACCACCGGACTCACTGGGCGATGCACTTCTTGGGCAGTAGATAAGCTGCAAGCAGAACACAGACCATTCGAATTCTCAACGTCAATCAAGTGACTCGTCACGCTTATGCCTTTTACAGTCGCAAGTGTGAAGTTGCCTATAATTATACTGCAACATCTTTGGAATGAAACTGACTCAAGGGTTCCAAGGTGCGAGTAAGACTTGTTGAACCAGGCACCTGGTCACCTGAACACGATACATTTGTGGTGTTTTTGCCCTGCCGCCATGGGCCTTGATCTGCCTGCTTGGCTGGTTGCCGCTATGGGTCATTGGGTCTGTCTGCCGCTACGGGTCCTTTGATTTGCTCGCTGCTATGGGTTCCTTGGTGCAACGGCCTTTGGCCGCCTGCCGCCGACCAGGGTCCTTTTGATCTGCTAGCCGCTATCAGTCCTTTATGTGTGCCTGTTATTGGCTACTTGCCGCTATGGGTCTTTTGATCTGCTCTTATTGGCGGGTCCTTGGATGTACCCTGGCTGTGTCAACAGCTGTGCATGCTTAACTGCATGCAGAGTCCGGGGGGACTCTATGGGCTGTAGGGTCCGGGGGGACTCTGTAAGATCCGGGGGACTCTGTAGGGCCCGGGGATGACTCTGTAAGGTCCGGGGCTGTAGAGTCCGGGAGGATTCTGTATGGTCCGGGGAAACACTGTAGGGTCCGGGGCTGTAAAGTCCGGGGAGACTCTGTAGGGTCCGCGGGGACTCTATGGGATGGTCCTTGGCTATAAATAAGTACGCATTTCTTAACTCACTACAGTATATTAGTCGTAGTCAGATTCGAATTCGTCGAGTATACTCAGTCTGAGAGTGAGACTTATGCAGTTATATATACAGTCAGTTCGTAGTCCGGTAGTCTGCTCGGGTTCTGCTGTAGTATAGTCGATGATGTACGAACTTTCCGGTATTTTGTTCGCTGCTGTTGACAAGAAACGTTGTTAAACTCTTCGAGCTGTGTTTCTTATTCTGCCGAACAATACGTCCTCGCCGTCTTATCCATCCATCGACCGCCAAAGTGGGCTGTCGCTGTCGAAACCGTTGAGAAGTGCCGTGCCAAAAAGCCGGGCCTAACTACGAGGAAATTTAGCAAGAGGGAAAGCATCGAATTCGGCCTCTTGGGTGGTACCAGAGAATAGAAGAAGGTATTGGAGTCTTCCCCGGGGCGTCTTGCCGTATCCTGCTGCTGCCATCAGCATGTCATGGTTTCTGCTGGGGTGTTACGGCGGTAAGGGAAGACTGCGTTTCATACCAGACAAGGATGAAGTAAATGAAAAACTTTACGTTAAAACGCTGCTTTGAAGACTGCAGGTCTATTCTACCGTCTGATTTCATTTTCCACGGCACAGTTGTCTCAAGACTTTATTGCACCCTGTGCAGTGACTTCATTGGCAAAGATGAATGGCCACCAAACTCACCAGACCTTAACCCTCTCGATTATCACATCTGGGAAGCTACGCTTGAGCGTTAAAATACATTTCACCCCAAGCAACGAACATCGAAGAGCTGAAGAAAGTTGCAGTTAATGTGGGACCAGCTATCGCAGGACTCAGCCAACAAGGCCACGCTGAGCTTCACAAAATAACTTCGAGCTTGTGTTAGAGATGAGGCGGACACTTCGAACATGCTTCGAGATATACTGCTTAACACATTTTTTTGAACTTGCAATCAAAAGTGGTGTTTTTTTACATTGAAAATTACAAGTGCCTGTCCATTTTTTTCTGCGTAATTGTCAAAATACGGAATATTAAATTTAGACAGCTGCAATATTTGAAGCAATGAAAAGTTTTCAACGAAATTTTCAGGGATTGTTCGCAAATCCTTCCTGTTGTTGAGAAATTGCATTTCTTCTGGTGGGGTATATTTTAATGAGCCACCCTGTAGACCAGTGCAGAGAACGCCTCTGAGTAGATAACTAAGGGCGCCATATAAATGTTCGATTACATTACATTAATTTAATATGTGAATCTTTCATTTGCGGTCAATAATGGGAAACTTAGACCGGAAGGCTAAAAGTTTCCCACAGACATATGTCCCCGGGCGCCAAGTTAGAAGGGGAGCCAAAATGAGGAATTTAAAACTATTATTTTTTTCATGCAAACCAATTTATCCCAACTATAGGCTAGTTGGATTTAATTTTGGGGCCCCCATAATATCCTCATTACAACAGGTTGTCAAGTGTGATTTTGGCGCCCCGGGCTTTACTGGTTACATAAATTTACCACAACCCCCACTTACATTATGGAAGGAACTTTTGGTGCTGACCGTCAAAAAATAAAAGACCCAAAAACAAAAACTAAACAGACAGATATTTCCAAATCCCTCATTCATTGAAAGTATACGTAGAAAGACATTTTATAACATAACTATAGTCTCAATAGGCTCAGACTATAATATGATACAATACAACTGTTATTTGATATCGACCTTATTACAGTTTAGTTCAGAAGTGCACACACGCCTCGACAACGCAACTGCAGCTGTAAAGCAAAATTTTGTGTGCAAAGGACTTGCTCAAGGTCCCTACACAGTGACACCTCGGACGAGAGTCGAACCGGCTCCCTCAGTGCCCACCGAGCATTACTGGCCGACCACTAACCAATCAGCCACCATGCCACATCAGACTATGTTAGGCATATTGTGAAGTATTGCACAGCAGACAGAGACGCATACTGGACAATTAAGAACATTTTAAAAGTCATATACATGCCACTTAGAGTTTCATTCACACAAGAACTAAATTTCTCATTTAATTTATTAGTTAGTTACTTAGACACCTAACTTATAGCACCTTTTAAATAAAACAAATACTAGTCAATTACCAGTCTTAAGATGGTAAAGTTTAGCTAGCTTGAGTGAGCCAGTGAAACTTGCAATAGTTTATTGTCATGCTGTCTATCAGTCAGCTCGAGACGATGTGGCCCATGCAAATCTGAATCTAGCAATGGTTAAAAACCAATTTTAAAAGAAAATTGAACAATAAAATTAGTCAATATCCATGGGTGGTCATGTTTTTAACTTGATGTTTGTCATTTTCTCATGTTTTTTGGTTACTAAATAAAAATGAATGAAAAATTGAATTTTATAAACATATATTATAATAATAAATATATAATGGACAAGACAGACTAGGACACTAAACATTAGCACTTTTCTTTGTAAAGTCTATATCACAGATGCATCCAACATCTTCAGTGTGACTGTATAAAAATTCACCCCAAATCGACTTCTGGCATCTGCCAATATTTACTTCAACGCCACTGCGTTGCAAACCGTCTAACCATATTTTTCCCTCCGACCGACCAAAAAGCTTTTCTCCACCCATTGTCACTCGATGACAACCATTGTCACCTTTTTCCTTCACACAAAATCCAGTCAAACTGAAAGACACAACACACAGTCGTTTAATAATAAAACAAACTGAATATCTTTCAGTGCTCAAGAATAAGCCATTCATCACACTGCCCTTACACTGAGTTTAAAATCATTGTATTGTCAAGTTAATAACTGCAAGTGTAACATGCTTCAGTCTCGACTTCAAAGTGCAGGATTCCAGCACAATGGCATTTTTTTGGACTAATAAACTGGAAACATCGCTGGCTTGGACTTATATTTCGACAAGGGGGTCTGCTGCTGACGATGCTGGAGAAGGATGCTGGGGAAGGCAACGAGGGAAGGAAAACGACTGAACATGTTGAGTGATCTGGATACTGTAACAACAAAAAGGAAAGCGAGCAACAGAGTGAGATGGAGAAAAAGGAGGGGGACAGGAATCATCCATGTCACAAACCTACACATCGGCAGAACACTGAAGAAGAAGAAGAATAAACTTACATCATACACAGCTCAAATCCAAGTACATCAAAATACAGTATAGTTGCAGAATCTCAGAGTCACCAAGAAGTGTTCAGGGAATATAGATTGTCATTAATGAGGACATTAGTAATGCACAATCGGAAAAGACCAATTCAAATAACATAGTACCTATATCCCAGTTGTCGACAGACGACGTTGCAAACTTCGTCCGTTACCGGGTCATCACAGACTGTACCCCATATTCTGTCATGCAGAATTTCCAATCGCCCTTGATGGAGTGAGGGTCCACCATTAAGTCTCACATTCACAAACTCTCTAGCACACGTTGCATTAAAAAATGAAAAGGTTAATAATTAAAATAAGTCTACTACAGTAGCATATTAACCCCGCAAATATGATACACAACATATGACTGCAAATAGGATAAAGTGACATTATAGACTGCAAATAATTTGGGAACAATGAAACAAAAATCTTTCCATGAACATGCAAAACTTGTCTATTCAGTATAGTTAACTATGAGTTTTAAACTCCTGAGCAACCAAAAAACTTCAGAAAGTCAATGCAAAAAAACATGTTCAATTAAATTGTATTATTACTGCTAAAACACCAATCTGTCTAAAATTATTCTTAACAAAACATAACTTAAGGCACTTCAAAGGGGCAATCATGGCTATAGAATACTAATAATTTTATTTGTGGCTTTAGCACAATATTATAAGAGTAGATTCATTGTCATTCGACAAGTTAATCCAACATTAATTCAAGATTAAACATTTAAAAATTTTGTTATCTAGTTACCTGGTATGAAGAGACTTTCCAGAATGACAGCACACCAATGGACACGACAGGATCTGAAACACTTGACGACACCAGCTGACTTTTCCTGCAATCAGATATTTGGTACTATAAATTTAAAACCATACATGTTCGACATGGTCAGAAACTGAGAGAGTCAGTCGCTGACGTGACATACCACGCTTGTGTCAGACAAGACCCAGATATTTGTGTCTGTCAGGAAGCCAGAAGGTAGATTGATGAGCCTCAAGAAAACAGACACTACCTTGGAGACCAACTCAGCTGACTTAAACAAAACAATTTGCACTGTTACAAGTCAGAGCTCAATTTGCTGCTCAAAAGTACAGTTTAACCACCAGAAAAAAGGTATTCAAGTGGCTTATCCATTATTTTCTTTTCTTATCCATCCAGTAACTAAGTACAATTATCTCCATTATTCTGTCTGTCTCCGTCCATCTATGACACCCCCTCCTGTCCTGGGTCTTCCCCATGCAATGCTCCATAAATGTTCCTGTTATGCCACTCAATAATCAACACTGTGTCACAATGTAAAGCAGAACTTTGAGTTGTAAAGAATGTGGAAGACTAAATAGACAATTAATGTGGATCAGCTCTGTTATTGACACAGATAACCTCCATGATTAATATGCTTTCATAATCCACTCATTGTAATTATAATTGCAAATTAATATAGCACTTCTCTTGAAAACCTCC
The DNA here is from genome assembly GCA_959347315.1 of Bimastos eiseni. Classification (NCBI taxonomy): domain Eukaryota; kingdom Metazoa; phylum Annelida; class Clitellata; order Crassiclitellata; family Lumbricidae; genus Bimastos; species Bimastos eiseni. Next base: position 36,062,199 of record OY365807.1, read on the forward strand.
TCACAGGTGCCCTAATCTGACAACTCAAGACAACAATCAAACAGGTCTTCAACTCTAGTGATAACTTGTCATCATTCGTTCATACTGTACTTGTAATCATACTGCGGTTTGTCAGTTTGAAATTAAAGAAATATATTTATTATTATATAACAGCTTAAATTTGTTGATTGTTATGAAGAAATAAAATACTAACAGCACTTGTATTTAAATATTGTCCGTGCTTGGGTTTATTGATTTGATTTTAATATTTGGTAATGTAGAGGGTACGCAGATGTTTCATCCATGTGGACTGTTCATCCAGCGGATTGTTCATCCAAGGACGACTCATCCAATTAAAAATTGTATTTAAGGCCGGCAAGCACGTTTAATAGCTATTTATTAGGCTTGGACCTGGACTGGAGCGCCTCTGAGTAGTCGTCTTGAAGATGCGCTATATTAAATTCATAGATAGATTAGATTATATAGATTATTCCAATATCAAATAAAAGTGTGTTGTTGTTGGTTATTTTTTATTACCAAAGAAAATAACAATAGACAAACATAGGCCAAGGATAACAATTCCTATATAGACTAAGCTTCACACCATTGCGAATTTGTGCACACTTAACACTAATTGGTACCATTATTTTTAAAAAACCATTAGAATTGTGGACTACGAAATTACAGATATAAGACCCTATTATGTCAAGATCTTGATAATAAAATTTAACACTAAATGTTTAGAAGGTTTTATTTTTGTTGTTCAATTTTTCTATTACATTAATGATATTATTTGGGATATGGATGAACCGTCCTTGGATCAACAGACCATGGACAAACAGTCCACTAGATGAAGAGTCCACTGGATGAATCATCCGTGGATTAAAAGTCCTAGAACCACGTTGACATCATAATCAGATAGTTATATTTTCATACGAACACATTATCAGGACCCCTCCCCTGCCATAAGCACCCGCACACAAAATCACAGATATTCAAAACCCAGCTCACTGGGTATGTGATATGCGGATGGCGCAATAACTCAACACGTCTCTTTTATCAATAATTTCTAGATAATTAGAGAAATATTTTTAACTGCAGCCTAAGTTAAATATCTTTCTAATATGGAAGGACCTACTATTGAATGCTGTCTGATAGAATGTGAATGTCTTCTGTAAAGGCATGACCTGGTTCTTCCAGCAAACAAAGCCCTGAAAAGAATTTCAACATTTATAATTAACAATAACCATTTATTCTAACTCACTTTTATCATAAATCGAATTGAACTCACAAGCTTCTCACACTGTGTAATACTCTGACTAGTCTTTCACCTAATCTGAATTGTGCATAGTGGAATGTACTAACCTTTACCCCATCAAATATTTTTTCATGCCAACCCACCCTAGATCTTAATTAAATTGCTGGAATTTCCAAAATTGCATATTGCGCCCGACATACTCTCTCTCTCCAACATTTATAAACCATACAACATTATCTAAAGTATATATATAAAGTATCAAAGGAGCAAGGTTGAGCTTGTCAATCAAACTGATGTACATCATCCTACTTCAAATTCACTTGGATGTGGTGCTATACGAAACATGTGTTCAGTGCAGGCCATGCTGACGAGACATGTCTTGCAGTAGAGGTTAGTAAGCTTGCGGACCCCATTCGTTTTCCTGTAACTGCACAGTACTTGTCCTTATCGGCAATGATGGGTTGGCTTGCTGTTGAGCTGCACCATTCTGTTGGTGGTGCTGGGACGACCGACACGACATACGAGCACCTGGACTATGCCGACAAGCTTCTCAATCAGCATACGACGATAGGTTATGTGCAACCCTGGAGTGAGGTTCTCCTGCTGCCTGTTGATGCCATAGAGGATGAAGCTGTTGACGCACGCCACATCTCGTATAGATGCAATCAGTGTACAGGTGGTAGCCACTGCCATTTGCTTGACAATTTCCGACACAATTTCACAAAAACAATTTCGTTTCGGTGGAGGGTGGCCATTGGAGTGACCTTGACTGATAGTCATGTGCGTCATTTTTCACCAGTGAGGGACTACTCATCAACACCGTGCCCGCATTTGCGGAATGATCTTGGCAGACATCGCTCTACCCTTTCGATGCAGCTTGGCCCATACTCTGAACATCCATGCTATCCGTCAGCTTTTGACAGGAATCCGTTGTGCATGGGTCAGCCATTGATGACTCTCTCTTAGCTTACTGTGCACGGTTTTGCTAATTGTTCTAGCAGTTGTTGAAATGACAATTAACATCATGTTGGCTAGTGCAGGGAGCACCTCTTAGTAGATCTCTTGACAAGGCGCTATATCCAGCTTAATTGATTCATGAATTCATGATTCTGACTTGAACTGTCTCATGACACCTCCAAATTTTAAACAAACATTCACAAGTATGCACAGGAATTCACCAATAGGCAGGTTCTCAGTTGTATTTAGCACAAACTAGGATTGATAGCTAATTAGCAAAAATTGCAAATCAGCTCACATTCAATGTACATTGACATATCAATATTACTCGTCTAAAGATCTATGAATTTTATACTATTGATAAACCTACATACTTACAAAACACAAGCTCATTAAAAATTGTGCAAACTTTCAATCAGATCTATTTTACTGGAGCAGATGCTTTCTACTCCTTGGTATTAAAAACTGCCGCAGTAACTCACTTGACACTGGCATCTAAGGCAATTAAGAGATGCCATATACATGCACATTGTACACACAAGAAAAAGACTCCAGCATTTACCTTTTGTCTGGACGACGGAATATCAAGAGCAAGACAATCACGAGAATAACAGCAGCGCTAACACAGACAGCAACGACGGCACTCCGAGACCCATTGCCACCAGTTTCCAAAGACTTAGAATTAGGGTGTTGTTCTAATTCAGTCTGATGAGTGGTGCCGTCTGGAACTGAGACGCTTGTTTCATGACGATCATTTGCTTCAAATAAATTAAGAAAATAATAAAACTATTTTTAGAATTATGCCTGACATCTACTAAATAAATAGAAACTTGCATTGCACTGGTATCTAAGGCACAACGCACTTAAGAGACGCCATATACATATAACAATTGATGACACATCAACACCTAACCATATAAATTCTGCAACCCTGAAGAAATCGTTTCAAGCTTAACCCTTAAATGACGAGAGGGATTTCTTTTCCAGAAATGTTTATCACTAAAGTATTAAAAAGCATCTGTTTATATATAATATCAATAAAATGAAGCGACATTCATCTACCGCATTGCGACATGAAAGATGCAATCTTCCACTTAGTTAGGCTAACAGAAATGGCAACAGATGTAATTTCTCTTTCAGTAAGACAAAACTTAACAAATTCACCATTTACACAAATTTGCATCATCTCACCCACTTCCTTCTTTGATCAGAATACACTTGCCCCACTCCTCCATCAGACATTGTTGAACTCACCCATTTCCTTTATGACAAATGATGTTCGTGTTCCAAATGATCTCAACCAAGCAACTGTCTGACGTTCCGACCTCAATCCGAGGCTTTTTGATCTTCGTCACAGATCAACTCTATGTGGACATTGTAGGACGTCCGAGGATAGGAATATTCAATAACACCCTTACTATGGTCTGCAAGAATTGATGACAAGAAACAATGAAATATATCAGTGTCAAGTAGTCTTGATAAAAATGCCTCAACACTACACCAAAGTACTAGATTAAAAATGCATTTGTTGTAAAGCTGAAGGAATGGAGCAATCAAGTTAGAATGTTGATGTCTAACATCAGTTAAAATCTGTAACCATCCCTTCACATACAGTGCATCATTTGAATGTAGTGCAGTTAATTTAATTCATATAATTCTGCTGGTGAGTGAATGAGTGAGCAACAGAGTATTTCATGCAAAAAATTCATAAATATAGACATGTAAGTACCATCTGACACAAGCCAATAATAATAATAATAATGATAATAATAATAATATTACTAATGACAATAGTATTATTGTCAATTATCATCTGGAATGTGATTGTACATAAATATCTCTGTCAGCAAACAACGCATTTCATGGACAACTAAGAGTCACATATGGCCACTGTTAAGTGTGAACTAGCACTGGATTGATTGTCTCCACAACAGCCAATGAAATAGATGGTTGTTTCTCAAAAGCCAAAACATCTTTGAGATTAAATAATAGTTACAAAACATGCACAATTGTACATTAGACTACAGTACAAGGCCAGATAAGGGGACATGATGAAACACTAGAACTATACAACCACTTCTTTGATGAGTTATATGGGGAAAGTGCTAATTAAAATATTAACAAACAGACTAAAAGAACAGATAGAAGAACATATGGCAGGCGAACAGGCTGAATTTAGGAAAAAATAGGAGAACTTTGCAACAGATATTGACTAATTGCAGAGAAGGCAAAGAGAAAGAACAGGTGTATCAACAACTGCTTTGTGGATTTCCAAAGAGCATTCGATTCAGTCAAACAGAACATCATATGGGCAACACTACAATCATATGGAATTGGACAGCAACTGGTACAGATTATACAGAATCCTCGCAAACAGTTAAAGAGCAGCAGTAACAATAGGTCATCAACTAGGAGAATGGTTCAAAATCTGTATAGGCACAAAACAGGAAGATCCAAAATCATATGATGCCTGGAGAGAGTGATGGATAGCATCCAGGACAATGGCACAGGGATATCAGTACAGGGAGAGATGTTTAATAACTTGAGCTTGCAAATGACATAGACCTAATAGAAGACAGCTGTGAAGGATTACAAGGAAGTGTATGCTTATTGGAAAGAGCAGGAAGAGATGCCAGTCTCAATATAAACATACAAAAGACAAAAACACTGGTGTTTGACAAAATTTCATAGAAAAGGAAATTCCAATTGGAGAAGTAATTGAAAATGTTACAGAGTTCGTATACCTGGGGAGCCGCATGACATCAGACAACAACTGTACAGTGGAAATAAAGAGAAAAATTAATAAGGGGAAAGGAGTGATGGCAGGTTTTAACACCACATGGAGAGGCAACACAATAAGATACGGTACCAAACTGAGGATATTGAAAACATGCATATTTAGTACAACACTATGTCTGTGAGACCTGAACAATAGCGATAACAGATACGGGAACGATACTAGCATTTGAAATGTACTATTATAAGAGGATATTGCAACTGAACTAGACACAAAGAGTAACAAATGATGAAGTAAGAAGAAAACTAAATATACAAAAAGGGTATGATACAAGCCATAATGAAACTAAAATTGAGACCCGTTTGTAGAATTGATAATGAGAAAAAAAGTAAAGACTTAACAAAGAATGGCTAGATGACATAGAAGACTTATTTTGGACCAATGTTGACAGGACAATAACCCCCAGACAATAACCTTCATGCAAATAGTACCCCCAGACAATAACCCTAATGCAAATAGTACCCCAGACAATAACCCCAGAATAGTAATGGTAAAACATGAAAATGCATATAAGATACTTAACCCGTTTTAGACCAATATTCGTTTTACGGACATATGTTTTGATGACATCGCATTGGTTGACGCCATCATTTTTGTTTTCTTTTTATGAACTTTCATGTTAGCCAAAAGTTTGATTTGTCGGATAAATCGCAAAAAACTGCTGGTTTTAAAATTTTGAACAGAGTTTTTCTAATGCAAAACACTGCAAAATTAGCAAAGTTCATCATCTCTTGTTTGCAAAGTTATAATTTCAGTCCGATGTGTGATATAGAAGAAGCAGATGGGTATTGGACAAGTGCACATCTTTAGCACAAAGCACATGCCACTTGCATAATTTACTGCAATAAATTGAGATGCCCAGTTTTTGACACAATGGATCATGTTCGTAAAACGAACATTGGTCCACTAGGATACTGATGATGTCAAACCATCAACGTCGAGTTACTCATACATTTTTCTGACCCTGGGCATCAACTAAATCATACACGGTGATTCATTAAAAAACGTACCTTACATAGGTTAGCATAACTCAGGTAAATGACCATTAATTTTAATGAAATTTCAGAATAATGATGCTTGATATTCTATTCAAGTGCTACATAAATCATTTGACACACCAAGCTAAAATGACGTAACGCGATTGACGAAACTAATGACGTCACGAAAATATCGCGAAAAAATGGTGTTTACCGAAGAGGATACAGAATTTGTTACATTCTTACGAAAGAATAAAAAGTACAGTGCAAAACGTTTTCTAAAGAAATTTCCTGATAAAGAGTGGACTCTTGGTGGATTAAATGCGTTACTTTCAAAGATCGACAAAACTGGGTCTTTCCATCGTCGACCAGGCAGCGGCCGCCCGCGTACGGCAGCAACAACCGACAATGCTGAAAAGGTTGAATCGCTGGTGCTCAGCCAGGAAGATATGCCGCAAACGCATCGCACACAGAGACAAATTGCTCGAGAAATAGGAATCAGTCAGACATCAGTTTGGAGATTTGTCAAGAATGATTTACATTTGCGATGTTTAAAGAAACGACACGCTCAAGAACTCACAGCAGCCAACAAGCAAGCAAGATTGACACGTTCCCGTCAGCTACTGAGGTTGTATCCTGCAAGCTTAGTGAATTTCATTTGGTTTACTGATGAGAAATTGTTTACTGTGGCAGCACCCAGTAACAGTCAGAATGATCGTATTTATGTCTCAGCCGGTACAAGGAAGAGAGACGTTCCAGCAAATCGTCTTTTGCGGACTCGACCAACTTTCAGCAAGTCCCTTATGGTATCTGTCGGGGTATCTGCACTCGGTCGTACGAACATCCATTTCATCGAACCAGGTGTTAAGATTAATGGACAATATTACAGAGATGTTCTACTAATGCAGGGTCTCTTGCCTGACATTCGTGAGATAACGGAGTATTTCATCTTCCAGCAGGATAGCGCTCCTGCGCACAGAGCTCGGGAGACCGTTGCGTTACTCGAAACTGAAACACCTGATTTCATCCCGCCTAATTACTGGCCACCTAATAGCCCTGATTTGAATCCAGTGGACTATAAGATATGGAGCGTCATGCAGGAAAAAGTCTACAGAAATCGAATACATGATGTCGACGAGTTGCGTCACCGAATTGTGGAGGTATGGGATGAAATGGATCAGCGCATCATTGATGAGTCAGTCAGGCAGTGGCGTAGGCGTCTTCGCGCGTGTGTTACTGCCCGAGGGGGTCAATTTGAACATAAACTGTAACTTTCTTCCTATTCAGAACTGATTCCTCTATGTTCACTTAAAATTTTTTTGACATAAACCGATATTTGACGGAGTTACAATTAAATATCTAGGGGTACGTTTTTTAATGAATCACCGTGTACATTATATGCATATGTATACACATAAACAAACAAATAAACACACACACCTACACACACACACACAGCCATACACCTACACACACAAACACCTACATGCACACACCTACACATACACAAAATCACACACCTATGCACACCCACCAACACATCAACACACATGCACACGTATATATACATATATGTGTGTACGTGTACGTGTGTGTGTGCATATAGGTAGGTGTGTGAGTGTCTGTGTAGGTGTGTACTGAGTAGAAATGTATACAGGTGTGTGTTTGCGTGCGTTGTGTGTCTATAGGAGTGTGTATAAGTTCATGTGTGTGTACATGTAAATGTTTGTGTGTGTAGGTTGTGTGTGTGGGTGTGTGTAGGTGTGTTGTGTGTTGTGTGTGTATAGGTGTGTGCATGTGTGAGTGTGTGTGTAAGTTTAGTTAAAAACATATGCTCCATTCACGACGATTTTTAACATGAATTATCCATTTACATTTCGGTTTTGTGCTACAATGTCATTTCCGACATGTTCAGTATTTCAGTTGTTGACAGTAGCCTATTGGTCCAATGTTCGTACAATGAACATATGCTAATTGGCATAATCTATTTGCCACCAAGGCCCAAAAGATTAGCACATTTCATAAAAATGTCCTTGATAAAGTTTTGGTCCTTAACGGGTTAAGTAGAAAATATCACATAATATCAGATAATGAGCGGATAATTATCAAACATGGAACAGTCATGATTTGATACCATAACATTCAAATTAGTAGATAGGTTGCAGGTAATTGGCAAACATCAAACAGCAATTATATGCAATCTCATGCATTACCATTACTTTTTCTTTATATAGCGGTTATTTGTGTAAAGGCCAGTCTTTGTATGAAATGATCAGCCATACTGGTGTATGGGAATTTTCATGTCTTACCATTATACTATCCGGGGGTTATTGCCCGGGGGGCATTTTGCATGGGGATTATTGTCCAGGGAGTTATTTGCACGGGGTTATTGTCCGAAGGTAACTGTCCCGGTGGTTATTGTCCTAGAACCGGGACCAAAATACATGTACACAACCTATTACAGCTAGCCCAGGACAGAGGAGAACAATGGTCAAATGTGCAGTGGACACCTATGGGCTCATGGTGATGATGATGATGACAAGGCCAGAAGAAAATATAAAATACATAGGACAAAAAATTGTTAGGTAACATAGCAGTAAACATAAAGCTAAAATAAACTGTCAAGTAGAACAGATATCAGTAACAGTCAACAAGTTCCTGAATTTTAATGGAAAAAGTGCATTGTAAATTCTCTACATAACACAGGCCAGGCCTCATCTAAGATGAGCAGTACCTTCATTTATCCCACAGGCAGTCATAGTATGAAGTGTTAGAGCGTTCGTTTTCTTAGCATTGACATGTAAGGGGTGAGTGTAAGTCTATCCCCAGCATCCCAGACTATACAAGTATAAATTACCTACTAGTATTGACAACAGAGGTTCAAGTCACTTAAGCCCCACTGATACATTGATCAGCCTTCATTAATGAAAACACACATGCCATAGAATTATAACAATCAGCAATCAGAAAGTATCATTCCAAAGTTTGTTCAAAAAAAATTCTTAAGGACATCTTTGGAGTTGTATAATGGAGCATACAACATCCTTGCCACTAATGACATGAGGAGCGCCTTTGACACTGTTGACCACAGCATTCATTAGAGCTAACGGTTCTACTGAACCTAGCAATAATGCACACTGTCAGCTAGCAGATTAGATGTCGAGGGAGAGGTCTAGCACTTTACACCCAAAGCTGTCCCCATTGCTCAACCAAAATTATTCAAATTCTCACAGCACCTATGGCAAGGGAACTAAGGTCACTGTTGATACTGTGAAGTAGTTGACTTAGTTGACATGTCTTGCTTGTAAGGTCAGCAGCAGGACAGGTGAATTCCGTTTCCCATTCCACGTGATATTGACACTTGTCAGATGATATCAGCTGTGGCCTTCGACCCTTCAGAAGAGTAACAACACAGTACATCATACACTACCTCACCGTATTTATATTAGCAAGGTACAGTACATACATGTATAAATAATGAACAATGTTGATATCTACATATTCAGAATGTACAGTGTGGACTCGTTAATTAATGCACTCCCGAATAACATGGCTTTCTGCTCAACAAGAACCAGTGTTATGTTCTCCAAAGCTATTAACTTAACAATTTGCAGTGTGCATAGCTACGCATTGACAACGAACAGTATATGTGTATGAATGAATTACCAGCGGACAGTAAGTATGCAGACCTAGTCAACATACAGCAAGTAAACCTCTGAATTAACCATGCAAACTTTGTACAGTGTATATAATCTACAGTTTTACTATACAATATCTGCATATGTAAAATGAATAGGATCTAATGAAAGTACTATATTAATTTGGATGCGACTCTAATAAACATTTAAGCTAAAAATGCACAATTTCCTGCTCTGACTCCATGAAAGTAAAAGAATGACTTCAATAAATAATAACATCCCTTGACCAACAGGCGAGATTGAATGATAGTAACTTATCTAGAGTAATGCAAAAAATGGTTCATCACTTCAGTGCTGGCCACAAAACAAATTTCCACACCATGTACAGCATCTACATCATTCTTGCTTAGATGCTTAACAAGTGAATTCAGGAAAGGCAGAATAAAATAACTTCAAGGCCTTGAGAGATACCAAAAATGCACTGGAGGCAAACATAAATGACTGGGAAGAAAGACAATCAACAAAAAGTAGACCCCTCCAGTAATTATGACTGACTCTATTTTAATTAATAACTTTTAAAGTGTCACTAATAGTGCACCGGCCTCGTATAAATGGCCACATGAAAGGGGCAACTGATAAGCCAAATGTAGTCTCACATTCAAATCAAAAAGTCACTTAAGAGCCTACAGGAACGATAAATATCCAGTCAATGTGTGAAACATATTCACTTACAAAACAAAGGAACAGGCATAAATAAACTGATACCTTTTGCATTAAAATTCTAAAAGTTAGTGCTAAAAGCCCTAAAGATCCATAAGATCAGAAAACTGACTTTTCCCCTTCGTGGACATCTGAAGGTGACTATAGTTGAGGCTGGAGAAGAACAGAGAGCTATTGAGGTTGTTGTTGAGTAGCTTATGAACAGGCTGCCATCACAGTCCATTTTCAGCACTGAATTTGACTGAACTGAGCCAAGAGGAGTGTAGGTTGAATTTCTGAACAAGCATGCTGAGCTACGCTGACATCCAGTTGCTACATGAAAATATAAAAATCATTAAATCGTAATTAATAAATCTAATAAATCATGAATTGTGAAAAAACTCAGAAAACATGGGCATTAATCATGACTAATCTTCAGGAAAGTACCATTACCAAAGATTCAATAAAAACATAATATTCTCAGATACCCGCCGAAAATGAGCTCAAACACCTGGACCACATTTTCTACACTATCGACAGCCCTAGTCCACAATAGCTAAAACAGCTATTCCAGCCATCACAGTATCATCTGCCATAAACTACTCCATTACTTGCAGGAAAAGTACCCGATTCCTTAACAAATGCCAAACTGATTCCTGCTTTAAAATCTTATGACACAAATTATCTCTATTTTTCCAATCTCTCAAATAGCTATAAGGATATTATGATATCGAATAACCAATTACATGGCATCAAAGGACCTCTTAAAACTTAACCAGTATGGTTTTAGTTCTGGCTTTCCAGCTACATGGTCATCAGGTATGAAGCAAATCAGATATAAAAATTCAGTACAGCTCTAGCTGATATCACCTGCTGCTAAGTAAATGTTCACAAACGAGATGAATAACTTAATGATGGTACTCGTGTTGAATCATGTCTCGGCAGATGTTGATGTACATTTAGTAAGAAGGTGGCTATAAAAACTTCCTCCAAGGTCCAAGTTAGTTTGGATTCAAGGTCAATAGTTATTTAGTTCTAAATTCAACACAAACAAATCAGCATGCACAATTAGAGCCTCTTTGGAATAATTGTATTTAATATTGAATTTACTTTCCTCTTTGTGACCTTACTTACCAAAGCAATGGAAAACATTGCAAGCAACACAGTTCCCCAAACAGCATCAATAATAAATGAACATTGTGTACAGCTGAAACAAGTATACATCTGAATTTAGACAATATTATTTAAATGTCTCCTATCAATCCACTCATAACATAATTTATAATTAAGGGTATGTTGGTTTTTTACAACTCGGGTTTGATAAAACAAGGCATTTCCACTCCAATTGCATTCAGTGCTGCAACAAATAACCATCAACTCACCAATGTTTTCCCACATTTGAAAATGATCAAAGTCTTCATCTTCTGCATTTTGCTTCCACTTTGGCAGTCATCATAACCCTCCAACATAAGCATCAACTACCTCCTAGTCGCATCTTCGGTTAAGATGTTCTCAAAAGAAGAGAAGTACTTGCCAATTGATGTACCCCCACATGATTGCCGCTAATCTAACATACAGACGTATTCTGTGGACAACCTTCCACAGAAGAATTCAAAGGTTGACATAAGCTCAACAAATACTCCACATGGTTTGACCCGTTGTTTACCACAAGATTCCAAGGCAGTCTGAAACCACAACATTTTCTAATTACCTTAGGCAGCACACAAAATTTGAAGTAATCACACCAATCAAATTAGAACATAATACACCAAAACATAGAGCTTCTGCGGCCAGAAACGTCGGCATCTAAATGCATGGAAAAATTACTTCTGTGGCCGAAAGTTCTTTGCACATGTCTAAAAACAACACTAACCCTAACCCTAAATGACGCCTGACCTGACTCTAACCGATCCTCACGATGCCTAATCTGACCATATCTGACCCTCACCATTAGGGCATAACCGGAAATCGCCTCGGACATTCGCCTCGGCTGAATATTGGACTATTCGGAAGTATTCGCCTCAGCAAATATTACACCCGCAAATCGCTAAAAATAATTTTTTCAGAAAATATTTTTTTTTTTAAATAATATTTTTTCATCAAATAAATTTAGGACTAACAGTCTTACTTATAAGTTAATGATTAATTAAACAAGAACTTAACATTCTATTGAATTTTCTATAAAATAATGATGTTAATATATATATTTTAATTTCTTTTGGTTGCATTCCCCAGGTGGCAACCAAATCAGTAATGTTCCCGCTTGAATTGGCTGCTCCAGGGTCAGGAGCGCTCTTGAGTAGTAGCTTTGAAGGGGCGCTATATAAATCTTCGAAATGAATGAATGAATGTAGCTACAAGGGCAATCTTAAGTTTTAGCGTACAATGGCACTGGAACTTCCTAATTCGGATAGTATGCCAGAGTGGCGGAGTTAGGTCAAGATGTTACAAAAAAGAAAACTAACTTTGTATTGAAAATGTCACTCTTCTCATTGGCAGCCAAGGTGTAAATAAATGACTATTATTATGCTATATCTGGCATTAAATGTTTGCTTAACTTGCAGCTGAGTAGCCGCACTCAACACAAATCTAAACAGAAAAAAGGAAAGTCTTCAAGCGCTTCCAAAAGGCAGCAGGGAAGAAAGGGAGCAGCTCCTTCCGAAGAGGAAAGGGGAGGATGTTTCATCTGATGGGACCCACATAGGCGAAGCTCCTGGATTGGGCTGTGGCTGAGCGCATGCGGGGAATCACCAGAAGTCCGCGGGCAGAGGAACGAAGGGATGGCGAGTGCGGAATAGAGGATACCCAAGTGCAGAGAGCCAGAAGGTAGGCGGGGCAGACCCAAGGAGACAGTCACGAATCAATGCAAGGGTCTTGAAAGGAATGCGTTGAGGTGCAGGGAGCCAGTGAAGGAAGCTATGAATAAAGGAAGAGATGTGACCAAAATATGGAATTCCACCAATTTATCGGGCAGCCACATTGAGAATGGACTGGAGCTTAGATATTTTGTGAGAGGAGAGTCCAATGAAGGCAATGTTGCCAAAGTCAACCCTAGAACAGATCAGAGCGTGTACGAGCATAGACACAGCATGAAATGAGAGCGATTGTCTAATAGAGCAAATCTGGCGCATGTGATAGAAGCAGAAGAGGGCATTTTACGTGGCCAGATGGGGAAAGGGTAGGGTCAAGAAGGAGGCCCAGACCTCTTTACAACGTGCGCAAGCTCAGCACACTCCAATCCACATGGCTATCAAACCAGTTGTTCACGGTCCAACCATATAATTCAACTCGTTCCTCCAGTCCCAAACCACACACCACACACACAGGCATCACACCAACTATGCACCAAGACCACAGCAAGAACTAGATGAAGCTCAGTTTAGCTCACACTGCATACTAACTTGCATTCTTCCTCTGCCTTTTGCAGCCTTTCTTGACAGGACTTTGAGCAATTCGCTATAATAAGCAATAAATACAAAAATATTACACATAAAAGGAACTTTGTAAGGTAGCTCGTTTGAACAATTTAGCTGTAACATTGGTTTGTTTACATAAGGGGTAGAAGTAAGACATGTGAAAATGAAAATGTAATCAAGAGTACTAATATGAACAAATAATTACTAACAATCTACCAACTAGCAATATAAATACTAATAATGCTATTATACAGTAAGATAGACAAAGAATAATGTAAAATTTGCAGTTAATGTTAATTTTGCATATGTCATTATTTATTGGGAATGCAATTAACTATTAATATATTGTTAATTCATGAATAGTAAACTATTAAAAAATGTAATCATTAACTGCAATAGAAACAAGACAACTTAGAAAAGATTTGCAGAATGGTCATCAATAGAGAAATGGAATAGGGGACTCTGTGGGCAGTTCTTTTAAGTAGAAATAGTTGGCACAGAAGTATGCAGATAGGTCTAAGAAATTTTTTTATATTGGTCATACGTTGTTTGTTTATGTTGTTCCAATAGCTGGAGTAAGAATTAAAATTTAATTCCAATATGGAAAAATACATAAATTTGAATGCTAGAAATTAAGAGAGAGGAGGGCAACCTATGCCTCATTTTTTAAGTCCAACCACAGCGGACTTTCCATTTACCGCTGCGCGAACAAGAAAATTATAAATGCTGCATGCAGGTTCAAGCCCTCAGAGCTAATAGGTTGCCCGCTTCTTTTCCTTTGAATTTTGGCAAGCAGCAATATATAAACATTTTATAATCTGGCTAACTTTTAGATAACTTTTGTGAGACAGAGCCAGATGATGCGAGATTGGATGATGAGAGATGGAAATGGAAAGCTCAGAGAAGTGTCTAAAGAGCAAGAGGAGTTACAAAGGTGGACATGTCTGATCATGCCTCTGAGTTCGAAAATCAGAAGATCAAATGCATGTGAAACTCACTTTGGTTCTGACCCAATTTGTCTTCAGCTGCTTTCTATTGAAATAAAACACATTAAAAGTATTATTATATGCAAGATAACCAATAGGCCACTAAATAACACAATGTATATGATACTATAAAACTGGGTTTGACATTGCCCTCTTTCAAAAATTCATTAGTGCACACCCCCATACAACAGAACATCAAGCGCTGAGCAATTGTGAGCGAAGTACTTGCAAGGTCCTGATACACTGACCATACTCCCCACGTGAAATGCAAAACAATTTCAACACTAAATTTTAATATTCAAGATTCTTGTAACAATTTTGAGTATAATATTAAAGCGATTAAAGGGCAACTCCACCTGGCAGTTTAAAGGCATAACATCGGGTCGAAAACCAGACCGCCCATCTAATCAATATGCATTTGCTTAGTTCCAATAGCCTTTTAAGGCCTGTGGAGCCTCAATCTCACCTACACTAATAGCAGCTGGCTAATTGAAATGGCAACAATTGGTTGGGTCTTTGTGCACCAAGATATAAGAATATACAGAGCCCATTAGCATTTGGCATCAAACAGGGTATACATTCATTCCTGCAGGGTATAGACAGCCAGCTGTATCTGAAATGGACAGTCTAAGGCAGACTCTAGGCAACACTGACAATAATAGCTTGGATTGCTTGGGATAACTTCTAGATAGACTGCGCCTCGGCTTGTAATCCATGTTACCTGTCACTGATGGCAGTAGGATTTCGGTTCTCTGGTTCAACACAACTAAGTCATATCCTATCACCTGCCAATACTAGTGTACCTTGAAGTACTCAGATGGTTATTCTAGCTTTCATCTTGATTGCGTTAGAAACTATTTCTAACAAGATTGTGCAAATTGTAAACTGAACATTAGTGTATGGATTTATTTGTAGGATACAATTATGTTGTGTTCATATAGATCATTGTTATAAGTAGGCCGGTATGTTAGTAAATACTTGCAAGGACATGACAATAACATGACAGCTAATATGTGATAAGACAGTATTCGAACATCATCTGTTGGAACCAATAACTGAACTGTCAGGAAAAGAAGAACGGAGAATTCCTCCAGGACAATTACCCCAAACTAGGACAAAAAGTATATATGCATATACATACATATATGCATACATACATGCATACATACATGCATACATGCAAGGTGGTATATACATATATATATATATATATATATATATATATATATATCTGTCTCGCAATTCAAGATTATGTGCCCTGTTCTC
>OY365807.1:36078371-36222016 GCA_959347315.1 Bimastos eiseni
CCGCTACCCCTCCCTGGCTACTCCTCTCTGATCATTGATGAGCATTCTCATTCCTGCTTTCATTGCAGAACCGCAACACGCGGTCATGATTCTAAATTATGTTTATTTAAGCAATGGACAAAGTGCCTCACTTAGGATTT
This sequence comes from Bimastos eiseni, assembly GCA_959347315.1. Classification (NCBI taxonomy): domain Eukaryota; kingdom Metazoa; phylum Annelida; class Clitellata; order Crassiclitellata; family Lumbricidae; genus Bimastos; species Bimastos eiseni. Next base: position 36,078,512 of record OY365807.1, read on the forward strand.
GGAAATTAGATTGTAACGGAGTCGTCATATGTAGCTACAGTCCAATATATAGACACCAAGACTTAAGCAATCCTATATATATGGTTGTTGACCATGAGGAAAGAGTTTATGTTGCTGACTGTGTTAACAACAGGGTTGTAATTTTGAGTCATAACCTAGACTTTGATGAGGAACTGGTCACTGAAGGAGAATATTCACCAATTAAAGTACATGTGGACTCGAAAGAGCTCTACATTGTTCAAAATGACATTCCGAGTGGACAATCAGACACGTTGGACTGCTTTGACTTGAATGTGTCCATTGCTTTGCATAGTGTCTTTATTGATTAGCCATTTTTATAAGTTGTGACTTGAGAAGACTTTTGAACATTTTATTAACGAAACTGCGTTACAATGTTTAGTTCACGGCTTGAGCAGTTACCACAGATTTTTTAGTTTACTGAATGGTATAACATATACAGAGGTGCATGAACACTGATTTAACAAATCACAGAAATCTCTCCATTTATGCAGTCTTAGATAAAAGGTTACCTGCAAGTAATACCATGGATTCCCATAAGTCTTTAAAGGAACTTTGAAGTAATCAATTATACCAGGGTTTCCCAAACAGTGTTCCGCAGAAACGTAGGGTTCCGTGAGGTGAAGACAAGGGTTCCACGGAAAGCTTTCTGTGTGAACAATAAGCCTCAAGCTATTTAAAATAAGTTATACGAATTGTTCATAGGAGGTTTTTGCTTAATGTCTGTATGTATGACATTATATGCAAGAGAATTCATGTGTCATTATCATCAATATTTGTGTGTTATCAATCTAATCTAAGCCTAAACCTGTAATTGTCTGCATTCTCAAGCGTTTGTACCCACAACACAATGTGTTTATTTTTGGTTGGGGATTCTGCCAAAATAATTTAAGATCAGAAGGGTTCCACAGTCAAAAAGATTGGGAAACGCTGAATTATACTCTTATTGCAGCTGTTCTAGTTTCAGAAGATATTCTCATGATTCATCAATGATGATTGGCAGCGGCAAGGAGCTGTGATTCACTGATTCATCTTGTAAGGCACTTTGCGTAACAAGATGATGCGTGAAGGTCGAACCCATGTACGATGGCTCGGCGTCTCCTGTTTCTAGTATACATGTACCTAAATATGATACCACAACCGTTCTAACAAACTGACACAAGGACAAAATTGTCTTTGATATAGCTTCACTGCAAGTTCTCACATTAAAATTCCAAAAGTAAAGTTGAAGTTTGGTGTCTGGGATGAAGACAGGTTAACATTGAAATTAAATGCCTAAATCATTTATTCCCACATAGCATTGATGGAAATAATATCGAATTCCTATAGATTAGGCATAGATATTTCCACAGTATTCTTAAATTACTACTAACCCAATTGTAATCACCGTGCTACATATGGAAGAAGTTATAGGCCTAATAATGATAACATTTACTGAGATACAACATAACAGAATGCAGGACTATTAAGGGGAAGTTTCAAATTGTAATTACATTACACTACATACATGAAATTTATATTTTTAGCCACACATCGAAAAGTTTTGATCCTAATTCCTTTGTATGTGTGAAAAAAAGACTGATTTGTTAGAGTCCGATTACTGACCCATTTGGTCTGTTTGCAGCTACAGTAACTGTCAATGCATTGATGGCTTGAGTTGTTATATTTGCCAACAGTACTATTATATGACCTTGCTAAAAATTGATAATAATAATTTTTATGCATTTTGGAAGCTACTGTGCATTTGCTTGTAGTCTAATAAAGAATATTCTTACTTTGGTGGCACATGGACTAGCGAGGCTGCCTAAAACAAGTGATTGCATCACCTTTGGCACCCACTCGCACGATCAGGTGGTCGCTCATAGCGCGGATCTCGACAGCCGCCGGTGATTTTGATAGCATTTGACATTTGACATGGGGCCTGTTGTTAGCCATCTTCACAGCTCATCATAAATGTTGTGAGACCCTCGTAAATGCGTGACGTCATTAATTTTATGGACGGCCCACAAGACCTTCGCGCACCATTGCTCTTCTGCAGTACGAATTGCGCCGTCGAGGCGTGTGTATGCACTTCTGAGCGAAAGATGTTGGAAGAAGGGTGGTATCAAATTTCGGTAATAATAATAAATGAAATGGAAATCAAGCAAATGCCACCTGTATGAAGCAGTACCATTCACGCTGTAATGTATATGTAATGTAAATCCTCGAAAATTTCTCAGCGCCCACAAAGTCACGTCAAGGAGACAAGCGCATTCACCGGCGCTATGCCAAATCAAGTCCGCAATAGCCAAGCCTCGTTTCTTTCCGGTGCCAGGTCAAAATCCAGAGGTTAAGCAAAGAGACAGCATGGTGCTACATACGGTGGTAGTCGGTGATGAGGGTTGTTACATGGTTACGCAAGAGTAGAATCTGGATAGGACAAGTTGAAGAGTTTGGTTTTTAGTTTTGAATGGAAGGTAGAAGTAGTATAGTGAAAGCAGAGGAGAGGTCATATTTGGAGGTGGAATGTGGGGATGAGCAATTAAGTAGAGTAACAGAGATCGCCGAGATAGGCAGGGGCGACTCGGGCGAGACCTAGCAAGGACCGCCATGCCAAGGGATCATACGGTACGAGATTCGCTGTTGGAGGGGGAGGCAGTGGAGCACATCCAGCACATAGCCGGAGACATGGCAAAATTTTGGGATGCGTCCAACAAGCAGAATGCAGGACCCGCTCCAGGCACCGCAGCCGCCTAGCTGGACGGCCTGCATAGAGTGAGCAACAGTAATCCAGTCGTGCTGTGATGAAAGCGTGAACAAGGGTAGCTGTGGCGTCTGGAGTTGCGAGCGGGAAACAGTTCGAAGCTGACGCAAATGTTAGTATGAATCGAGGCAATATTCTACAATATTCTACAACAATGAACAATAATAATTATTTGTGCAACTGGGCTTTGACTTCCTACGTACGTTCGTAATCAGTGACACCGTAACAGACTTACAGTCAACGTAAAACTTGTGTTTTTTGTGAATGTGATATTTTGCATTTTTATATGTCTAGGCTACATGACACGATACGTTTCAACACATTCTGTGTTTAGGCAGCCACTGGGTGGCGCATATTTGTCAATACGACGTCATGCTACAGAATCTGTGTTAAATAGATATGCTTTGGTGATTCCTTGGTGTTGAATCAAAGAATCTGTTTACAATTATTGTCCTCGGTGTTGAATATTGTTGATTTTTTTATGTGAAAACGACTGAGAAAAAATTGTGCGGTAAATATTGTTTACAGTATCTTTATCTTTAACGTGGATAAAACTTTCCTATGACGTTTTGCTTTCATTGTAGCCATGTTGAAAATATTAATTTTCGTTCCTTTGTTGTTTGAATCCAAGCTATTGATTTCGTAGCGTCGAGAGTGACATCGAGCACTTGATAATCATGGGAAATATTTCTCAGTTTAAAAACTGACACGATCGGTGCTTTTGAAAGGTGCCTTAATAGTGATTTTGTTGTATAACAGACTCCAACATTCTGTATGGTGTAATTAATTATTGCACTGAATTTAACAAAATGCGGTCAAGGATTTGCGGTCAAGGATTGAAAATTTAGTTAGGCCTTGGACACGATCTAACCTTGTTGAAAGACGGGCAAACATTTGGCATGGGGTGGGTGAGTGTTTTTCTATGTAGGAAATTTCGCAAGGCGCTGAATACATATGTCAAGAGGGATGCATTTCATATGAAGTAAGTACAGCCGTTATAAGACTTATTGCATGGGTTAGTAACTGAGTAGGTATAGTCTTTATTGCCCCACAATGGGACATAGAAATTTTATGTAAAGATGACAATATTATAAGCAATAATGAAATATAGTGATAATAAGGTCTAGATTATGGTATTACATAGTTATTTTAAAAGGGCTAGGCGTTATTATCAGGGTAGATATTAGACGTCCTGGTTGTCTGTTGAGTTCAGGGTTAGTGTTACTTAACAAATCCCACCGGCTGCACTGTAGATGCGTTGTTGACATCCTATGCGTCTTCCTACATTTGTGAATCCATTCACAGGCTCCCATCCAGCATCTCAACACTTTCGTTTCAAGACCGTTGCACTAACACGTAACCGTTCCTTGGGTCTACCTCTGCCCACTTTTTTGCCCTCTGTCTCCCTCAGTCTCCTATATTCTGCACTGGGCCTGCCTTCTATTCCACACCGGACCTGCCTTCCTTCCTCTGCCCGCAGACTGCTGGAGATTCCCCACATGCGCTCTGCCACAGTCCAATCATTCATTCCATTGCAATTGCAAATTACCTTTATGGTGTGAGCCGCTCTTAACTGTTGACTTCAAATGCTGCAAGCCTATACATGGCAGCACTTTCTATGGCTCTTCTATTTACCTTGTTGGATACGGGATGCTACTTCATGTGAAGCATTTGTCTGTTTCCAAGTGTAGTCGGTGTGTATTGATTGCTGTGCAAAATTTCCTATTTAAAAAAATACCTCCCATGCCAAATGTTTGCCGAAAGACATTCCCAGAAACGAAGTTATGAAGTGATTGAGTTGTACATCTAGTAGGGACATTGAAGTGCTGAGGCTCATACTGTTTTGGTGCTGTGGATATTATTTTGACAAGTTGCTGGATTAGTCATGTTTATGGGTTAGTAATTTGGACTTATCTTTGACTCTATGATTGTGCCTAAGAGGATTTACTAGGCTTGTAAACAGTTTCTGTACCCCTTCTACGTACATGGTTTATAAGAGTATTCAATGTTGACTGGTAAAATATAAACTCATGAAAATGTTCAGCTGAAAATGTCGAATATTAAACAACCTGCAGTCATCAAAATCTTTAGAATCAAGATACACGTGTAGCACATTCTGAGCAAAGGTGCATAGTGAGCTTAAACTTAAACAATCTGCTTTACATTTTGCATACTGGACGCATTCGTAAAATACTTTTCCAATATTCATTCTATCGATTACAAATGTCTAGTCCGCCTTTCAGTGTCTTTTACAGTCAATTGAGAATATGTGTTACCTGGCCATGCATATATTATAGGTTGAAATGCAAAGTTTTCTGCATTTTTATCTAAGATCAGCCTAAAGTGAAATACTATATTTTCCAGACTGACTGAGCTACAATGTTTTTACGTGAAGTCCACATGTCTTATTGAAAGAAGTAATTTGGATAAATGAATGTGTAAGTAATTTTTGTTACCCCAGTGCAGTGCTGACAAAATCAAGAACATGAAAAGATAGTGAAATGCATTCTTCTGGCTATAGATGATCAATTTGAATTATCCGGCTTATTATTAGACTCTGATGCTGTTAAAAGTAGTGTAAGACTTTTGCAATTTTGAAATTACTGATTCTCGTTGTTTGTTGTGATGTAGCGGGATGCACTAATCATTCTGAATTATGGAAAGACACTACTAAATATCAAACAAATGAGTTAACCATTCCATTGTTTATAAGTTTACGTGTGGCAAATAAATGAATAAAATGTATGAAAGTGTTCATTTCACCCTCATTTGCTGAATGCCATCTAAGTTCACACTGTGTTGATGTGAAACAGTACAGCTAGGACGGGCAGTAAATTTGGTGAGATGTCTTCACTCTCTTCTTCTGGTTCTCCCCCTCATATTCAAATTTTGGATGAACTGAGTGTCAATTTCCGTCCGAGTACTGAGTTCGAGTTTCAAATAGTTAAAGAAAGTCTCATTCTCTTGATTTTTAGTTTGGCAGTTTGCACAATTTTTATGATTTTTTTGCCTCAATTTACATTAGGAAGTAGTAACTAGTAAGTAATATTAGTAACAGTATCTGTGTTTTTTTAGTTAGGTTGATTGTTGTTTCATTAAAAAAGTTATCCGATTTTCGTTTTCAAAACATGATTTTAGTTTGTCAATTGTCGTTTTGTAAATAAAATAATCCATTACCAGTGGTTTCGCTGTTGGACCTCTTCGTTAAGCTTTCCACATCCACATGTCATCCAATTCGGGAACATCTGTCGTGGCCATTCTCTTGCCCGCCTCCACTAATTTACACTTTTTCTCATGTCTTATTACATCTTCCTGAATCCCGCGATAATTGTATCGTCTTTTATGCTATTCTTGGCTGTATTAATCCACTCATAAAAAAATGTAAAAATTTATGAGATGTGTTATTTATTGCATGTTTAATACTGCAATGCTGCTATATCTTGCCATTAGTGATCATCATCAAGGTGGCTTCACCAAAGTTGTGACAGAGGTGTCCAGATAGGGGGGGGGGGGGTCTGGAGAAAAATGCCTCCAATTTCAAGTAGGGGGGATATTTTGTGAGTCTCTGGGAATTTCTTGCCTGTATGACCCTTGGGACAGGGGGTTTGCCTCCATCACTCAGAGGGGGTTGATGCCTCTGAGTTGTGATGTGGCATTTCAATTGGGTGGTGTCCATGTATGATACGAACTGGGTTGATAACAATTATTAGTGTCAGGCTGAATATCTTCAGAGGTTTTCAGTCTGATTACATCAGGAGTTTGTACAGTAGGAAAAATCTCAGGAATAAACTATGAGTCTGAACATTGTTCAGTCTCTCATCCCTTTGCACGGTATCAATTAATTAAACCCAATTGACTCCAATATAACAAGTGTGCCTGAATGCTGTCGTAATCTGGTGACGTAACCTGGCAATGGTTCACACGTGATTATTAGTCTTTGTTAGTTCATTTACAAGCAGGCATATTGGTTATTTATTGCAGCCCTGTGGCTGTGGCTTCGTGTTGACTGACGAAATAGTTTGTATTAGAATTCAATACCAATATTGGTTCCAGCTAGCTGTCTATCTTTATGTTATTGTCACGAGTTCGTGATTATTTTAGATGACAGGTTATTTCCAGGAGGTAAACGCCTGGATGCTAAAGAGTATTACATTTATGGAGCAAACTCCGATCCAACAGAAAAAGAACCGCCGCTTTCACTTCTTCCTGTTGCTTTTATCCCCCGTCGCTTTCCTCTTTGACCCGACCATCCCTTTTGGACCCCCACGGCCATCGACGACCATCGAGCCTTCATTACCTATCGAGTATTGTATACATATATGGGTCTATGCGGTGTTTGTCTGCAATATAGGCCTATGAGTCCAATAGATTCAGCTAATATGTATATAAGACATTCACGCACATTCACACACAAGTCGATGCCTAAATAACTATATACAATACATATACAGGGTATAAGGACAATTCGTGACAGTTATTAATATCTTCTATAACCAGTACTAATTAAGCGTATTATCAAGCTACATGATTGGCAGCTGTAAGTTTAGCCTAGTTTGTAGAGTGGCTCATTTAGTGTGTTTTAATTGATTTGATTTGTTTTAATTTAGCTATTTATGTAAATAATGTACATTTTTTAAATGTTTACATTTTTGTTGCATCTTTCTTTTTGTCGTTACCCCTGGAGCTCATGTAAAATCCATGACTTTAGTTGTAGAATGGAAAATACAGCTCCTGCATTGGGTACATACTGCATGCATATTTATTTAGGGATCTTGCACTTGTGTTTGGCTATTGGGAATGGATCAGAAGTAAAAGTGGTCATGGTACATCATCATCAGTTCCTGAGACCGGTCATTTGGTGGTGATGGGCAATGTCCATTGTTCCCTCTAATATTTTAGAGACTGTGCAGAAGAAATTTTTGGTGTGCAACATCTTATAAATGGTTCACTCTTTTGTACGCAGGTTCGAGCTGAATGCGATGATAGTTAAATTAAGACCATATCTTAAAGTTTGCAGTGATAAGTTCTGATAGCCTAAGAAAGGTTCCTTGTCTAAAATGTGTCTTAGAGCAGATAATGCATACATTGTGTTGTACGTTACTTATTGTTATCTATCCATCATGGTCTTGGTGTGCCTTTATTTATTTTTCCTTCAAATCGCCCCATGTAACACACTGTGTGGTATTTGGTCAACTGGCATTCTCTCTACATGTCCAAACTAGAGCAGTTCAGATAGCAATACATCAAATTGTTATCGAGCCGACTATTAGAACAAGCAGCTTAATTGGTATCGGCAATATTAATCAGCACAGATGTTAAAATATTAATTTTATTATGTTGGGCGGCTCACCTCTTACGAGATGTATAAAAATTTGATGATGCCCTATGCTGGCTCATTTATTTGGTTCTAACCTGCTGCCCCCATCGAAAATACTGAAATAGTTTTAATTGTTTTTTGTACAATTATCAGTGCAAACAGAAAAAGGGGCAAAAATATTAAATTTTATAATAGTCTTCATTACTGGGATCGGCGAGTTCAATAATCGGCTATACTCAATAATAATAAGCTGAAATTGGTGTCAGCACAGCTCTAATTCAAACCATCTCAGACTTTGTTGATTGACTTTGTCTAGCAGCATAAATGCCACATTATTTTTAATACCACTGTAAATACTGTGGTAGTTTTAAGTTGGACTGTTATGCTGCAAGATGTGTGATCTATGAGTGTAGAAAAGTTTGCTTTGTTATTCTGATTGGCAGGGGTGGCATATTCTGTGTGTCAGAATGCCTACTTCATAGCATTTGTCAGGAATTGTCTTGCCCTCAGGAATTGCTAGGTTGCATTTTTTGTATTGTTTTTGGGGATGGTTTTGATTTTAGGTTATTTAGACAATTGTGGGTCTCCGTGTGTCGAACAACCTCCCATCTGACCTGCGCTCTCTCCCGCGCGACCTGTCTGGCTCTTCCTATAAACTTCTCAAAACTTTCATTTTTGATCGGGCTTGGGTCGGGAGCGCCTCTGAATAGTTATCTTGAAGAGGCGCTATATAAACTGATTGATTTAGATGATAATTAACCAGTCTGTGGTTATCATTGTGCTTATGTTACCTCTGTACAACACCTTTGAGATTTTCTTATGAGTCAAGATGAAACAGCTATTTAATGAGAAGGTGGTCTGGAAGAACTGATGTCTATCTGATATCTTCGATTACAAGTGTGGTATCTGGAGGTCTTACTGTGTGGTATATTTAGTATAGGTGAACACTATCAGGCATAGACTGGTATGCATGCATCAGTTGAGAGCATATGTGCACACATACTCAAACAGACTCGTACACATACGGACACAGATGCATGGTAAAGGCCCTCATTTCATCTGGTCTAAAACAGGCATGAATACAGAGTGGGCTGTATCTGCTTATCTGTGTTGCTGCTGATGTGATGTGTGTTTGGTGGAGGAATGACTGCTATTTCAGACTGTGCATAAACAGGTCATAATGTAATTGGAAAAAGGTCCACCCATTGGTGCAGGTCTCTTCGATTCAGCCCTTTCCTAGGGAGTCTTTTCCTGTTCTGGTTTAGGTGACCAATATGTATTACTGTGTTGTTGTTGTGTGTCTTTTACAGATAACGAGTGTATCTGGGTGTAAATATGTTTATAATGTATGCTTGTGCTGTGGTGATTTTGTGTGCTGTACATAGTGTTGTTTGTGTGTGTGTGTGTGTGATTCTGAGCCTCTGTTGTCTATTTCTGTTTCCAGCCTAGATTATCGTATAAATGAGTTTTCCACCTGTTTTGATGACTGCTAGATAGCTTGCTGGGTCTGTTAGCAGACTTATGGTGCACTTGGTTTAATGGTAGTCTTCATAGGCCGTCCTTGCAGATGGAGTTTTTCTCTGACAGTGTTTGCTATTGGAGTCTGTCTGTATATATGTATGTATGTATGTATGTATGTATATATGTATGTATGTATGTATCTATGTATGTATGTATGTATGTATATATGTATGTATGTATGTATGTATGTATGTATGTATGTATGTATGTGTCCCTGCATGTCTCTAGACAGTTATATTTAGCACATTTTGTGAAGTCTCAGTTGCAGCTATAAAACAGATCTGGTGATGTGCACTGATTAATTAAAATATTATTGACACATAAAACACATTTACTCTGGTGTGTGTGGTTTAAAATTTAAATTGACACAGATAAGAGGTAAGGACAAATCGTGGAAGTTGCTGTAACCTCTTCCTTCCTTTGTTCCTTCCTTTTGCCCATCCTTACATTCTTTCTTTGTTCTTTACCTTATTCCTTCCATCCATGCTTCCTGCCTTGCTTTCTTAAATTCATTGTTGGTGTCATTTTGGGTCTTAAATATGCAGTTTAATTGACAAATTAACTATTGATCCAAGTAGTTTCTTGTGGTTGAGCACTATGAATTCCTCAATATGTGGATGAAGGAATTTGCAATTGCAAAGTTCTGACTTGGGTTGAAATATGCAGATTCCAATCACTTAGCCACTAAAAATAGTTATTTGTGGAGACTATATTTTGGATTTGTTTCTGATTATCTTATAAAGATTAAACTATTTCTGATTGATTTTACTTAAAACTTTACTCATTAGTTGTCTCTTTTACTTGAGTGTAACAATACTTGGATGTCGTACAGAACTGTGCCAAGGTTGTTGTCCAATCACTTGTAGAAAGGGTCCAAGCAGAACGCAACACAAAGGCGTTTCTCATTGTTGTGTCAACTGTTTAGTCAACATGGCCAGCTTTTTCAGAGTGATGGGAGAAATTGATCTTAACTATGATGCTGAGAATGTTCTGTTTACAGGTATATAATAACAAAGACTTGCAAATATGAAGTTTTCTTACAAAACTTTCTAATGCAAATTATTTCTAGGTGAATGTGACTATTTTCAGCACACAATTTAATTAAAATTCCTATATGTTGACATTTTAACTTTCGATTTGGCAACAATGCTGACATTCCGTATGAATAAATAACGCCGACCATTTTCATTCACGTCATCTGGAGGCCGGGCTTATTTAGTTATGCAAATAAGGTGCATTAGTTATAAAGCATTACGTCACATGTATAAATTATTACGCTCACCTATGGAAAACTTCAAGTAAAAGCAAATGAAGCGGCAAATCGTCTACAGTTACACTGAAGCGACTTAAGGGCTGTGTGTAACCCCCTAACAACTTCCTACTATTCTTCCACTTACTTCTCGTGATCAGCTTCGTTCTCACCCTACGAACATGGGGTCAAGCGGTGGTCATGTGGTACAGTCACTGCAGTCGTTGATGTATTATTATAATGTATTTCTTTGGCCAATTCACAATTTTTGCTTAAAATGGTTTGAGGAAACTGAAATTCTTGGTGGTGCAGATTATTAAGTCTTTGCAGTTTGTTCGAGTTTAAACAAATATAATTCTAGTACCTTTGCAGCACTTTGTATGAGACTGTAAGTCACTATCTGCAACCTACACCTTGGCTGTTTTTACTAATGCTTCCACTGCTTGCACTCAGGGATGGATAGAGGAGATGGGCAAGGCTATTGATCTTTCTTATCACATAGTGTAGTTGAACTGACACTATGGTGTTTTTGCTTACACCCTACATGTTTACTATTGAGGCAGCGCAATATTTACTGAAAACTTGCATTTTACATTTAGTCGAATATTTATTAGACATTTGTTTTTCTTTTTGACTTTAGCTGCACATCTATCTTCGTCTGCACATGCGTCAACCTTTTCTACAAATATCGATCCTTGAACTTCTCGAGCACAAGTTTTGTGTTTCCTGCAATGGGCAAGCCAAACAGTAAGCTGAAGCCGGAGCAGATGGAGGATCTGAAGAAGAACACGCACTTCTCTGAGGAAGAGATCCACGATTGGTACAAGGGCTTCCAAAAAGACTGTCCGTCCGGGCAGCTGTCAGTCGACGAATTCAAAAAAATTTATGGTAACTTCTTTCCTTACGGTGATGCGTCTAAGTTTGCTGAGCACGTCTTTCGTACGTTCGACTCAAACTCGGACGGAGTCATTGACTTTCGAGAGTTCATCTTTGCCCTGAGCGTCACGTCTCGTGGCAAACTCGACCAGAAGCTCAAGTGGGCGTTTAATATGTACGACCTCGATGGAGATGGATTCATTTCACGAGATGAGATGCTGGAAATTGTAACGGTTAGCCACCATTTTAATTCTACACAGAATTGTTTTAACATGATTCTGACTGTTTCATGTGGCCGTTTAATTAGGGCCAATACATTGCAATCTAATGACTTCTGAAACTCCATTATCATAATGCATAAGTCATGGTTTCTTTAGTGAAGTCATTGTCAAAGTTCATAGTCATTGAAATTCCCAGTTGAAAGGACATTTACGTATTGAAAAGTTGTTGTATACCGTATATACTCGTGAATAAGTCGCATAATTTTGGACATTTTTCATACTGCGAAGTTAGGGGTACGACTTATACTTGGACCACACTAAAATTTCATGTGTCCAATGTCACATGATAGTAGAGCAGAATCCGCCAGCGACCGTAAAAATTTTCCCGGAATAAAAGCTAGCAAATATACAGTTTATAAAAATTTGGTACCATTATAACTCTTGCATTATGTGTTATTTAAAGTTACTATTTGATGAAACTACATTTTGCACACAAATTCTAGCAAAAACGGCATTTTGTTTACTGGCGAAACTAGCCTTTTCTTGCTTCTTTACTCCCATCTTTCAAACATGAGGCAAGCCATTAAAATTGTTATAGCGCAATAATACAAACTATAGCACAACATTTTCATTAGGCTTGAAATTCCTACAGGTAAATTTCAAGCTGAAAGAAGTTACATTTGTAAGGACGGTATACATAATCAGTTATTTATGCTGGCCGCATTCAACTTCATGGATAATATTGCAGGTATAAAGTTTCAAGTATAGTGCTATATAAAACATCAATGTAGACTCTAGGCATTTATGCTCTATGTAGTCTTCCTCTAATTTACAATAATATTTATCTCATCTCCAATGTATTGACGAACTGCAAAACGTACAAAGTCCACATCAAAAAATTAATCTTTTTAATATACAGAAATTTAATACTCTATTTATCGAACAATAATTCAAAGGACTTTTTAGGTGGGTCAAAAGATTTATTCAAGCTTTACAACTAAACGCATTGGTGCGAAATTCAAACACGTGTCGTGTGTCAGATGAAGGCAGAAATGCGGCCACGACTTATATACGGATCAATGCAATTTCTCACTTTCCTAGCCCAAAACTTAGGAGGCGACTTATACACGACGGCGACTTATTCACAAGTATTTACGGTAATCTAAAATTTACCTTTGAAGTCTCCTTCTCCTGTAGATGTGAACGGATCTCTTGCCATTAACCAAAGGTCAATGTTTGGACAGTTGAACTCTGCAGTCTGCATTTACTGATCAAACATAACAGCTTGAAAGGTTTATCATAAGCGTTCAGTTCAATCAGGTTGCTTAAATATCATTAGTAAATTCATTGTTTCTTTCGGTGTGGATCAGCCAGTTTGATTTTCTTGTTGATATTTGGTATGTGCAGGCAATTTACAAGATGGTTGGAACAGTGATGAAGATGCCGGATGACGAGTCAACACCAGAAAAAAGAACGGAAAAAATATTCCGGCAAATGGACACAAATCTTGACGGAAAACTGTCGCTGGAGGAGTTTGTCGAGGGTGCCAAAAATGATCCATCAATCGTTCGCCTATTACAGTGTGAACCCTCCTCTCAGTCATAATCTCATCATCTTTTTTACCTGCTTGCCTACTTACTTACCCAATACAAAATGTATGGATTATTGTGTACCATTGTTTTTATTACAAATCTCAGATATTAAAAGGAGAGTTTGATGATTTTCTATGCTGTTCGTATACTAGGATTGCACTAACTGAAGAAATAAAATTATAAACCTGTAAATATTTGAGATAATGGGGGCTGTCATATGGTAGATATCATTAAAACAACGAGGCCTTTGAAAGCAGTGCCAGTTTTTATTATAAGTCAGTGAACGTTAATAAATATTTATAAAACTGCTTGAAAAATTAGTTTGTTTATAATTAGTGAGGTTATTAGTGCGATAATTTCCATTTTATTCTACACAGTTTTCATATCAAATAGCTGTGCGTACCAACATAAAGTTTACTCTTAGAGGTCCATTTTTACCTTGAAGAAACACCTGTTTTGACATGGTTTTTTGTACAAGATATGAGATATAATGCAGAATTCATCTAAATTTCAATTGTCTGCCAATATAAGTGTTTCTGTTTCAAACTAGTCATGTCCTTTTGGGGATTAACCGAAAGCTTTGTTCAGAGATGTCTATGCTTTAACAGTCTCTTCCTTACTTTGCTGTGCAAATGATTGATTAGTGGCTTGTGTATTTAGTGCTTTACATCGCCTTAAAAATTAGAAATAAATTTGCTCTTTTGACTCTGACAAACTAAATTGATTTGACGCTTGTGGAATATTAGTTCATGCAGCTATGTCTGCAACTGATTGATAAAGTTGAATGGCATTTCATTTGACTAGTGCTTGACTTTTTAAATATTTAATTATAAGCATGTTTATTGGCTTAAATGTATTAATTGGAACATTTCTTGCATTTTTTGGCTTGCCTATGGCTTCTAGTGAATATGAAAATGGTGTTAGAGCTTAAAAACGGGGCTGCAATATTGATGCAGCCAAACAGAATTTTTTTCTCTGATCGTGATTTGGTGATGGCATTTTAGCTGGTATGCACAGGCGTGTGCTTTCCTCTGACCACTGTTGAAGAATGTTCTCATGTATATTATGACTGCTATCTGTAGTAGGTATGGTGTGATCAACTATTGGTGTTCTTCACTCTTCTTGATCAAATTGATCGTAGGCGATGGATTTAGTTTAGTTTACAATTCAGTTTGTTTGCTAGACGCTGTGTAGTTTAACCCTTTGACGACCAGTGCGTAGTAAAACGTAAGGCATAATCAATAACGCTGGTCGTTAAAGATATGATTGTCCCAGGCATTTATCTTTGCCTTAATTTATATATTCTGAGGTTATATACTATTGAAGCAGCAATATGCGAAGGCATATCAATTGAAACCGTGTAGCGTAGCTAAATTGAATATTGTATGAGCTTTTTGGACGTGGATATTACCTGCTATATGTGAAATTTCTGTATTTTTCAGCCGACCTGCTAACAGTTGTCACTTTGTTGCACTTGTTGTCAAAGTCTTAGTTACTTTCTGTTGAGTTTATGTACAACGATATGATTCAGGCTTTGTTGCCATTTGTCAATTTCAGGACTTATTAGTTCAACACCATAGTGAAAGAGAAACTTGTGAGTTTGGTTACTTTGGTGAATGTTATGATATTATGTGGATTTAGTGAGGTCTGTTATTTTGTCACAACAGTTATTCTGAAAGTG
Source organism: Bimastos eiseni (assembly GCA_959347315.1). Taxonomy (NCBI): domain Eukaryota; kingdom Metazoa; phylum Annelida; class Clitellata; order Crassiclitellata; family Lumbricidae; genus Bimastos; species Bimastos eiseni. Next base: position 36,093,730 of record OY365807.1, read on the forward strand.
TTTCAAGTAAGGTCTATGACTTTCCATTCTGTAATGTGGACTTTCTAGTCTTTGAAGTTGATCGGAATGACTGTGTGTTGTGCTTAATTACTCAGATTCTCTCACGTTTTCTATTGTTTTTCATTGGATGTGAACATTTGTGACTTATAGTTTAGCATTTTGATTTCATTATTTACGATTTATAAGGTGATTATTAACCTATGTATTTTGCCTGCCAAAATGGAGCCTTCTCGAATGCGCTGGCTTTTTTTGCACAGCATTCCAAGCAGTCTTTGGCATTTGTGCCTGCAGCATAGAATGTTATGTAAATCTTCTGAATTTCTTAGCACCATAGAAAGGCCACATCAGTGAGACCAGCTTATTTCCCAGCATTATATTTAATCAGCATTATATAAATGATGTACATAGGGCGATTAATCAGGTCCACAGGTCCGGTGATTAATCAGGTCCGGTGCCAAGTCAGAATCCAGGGTGGTAAACCATGCTACAGTGGTAAGTGGTGGTGATGGTGATTATGTGTGGTGGCACAGGATTAGAAGCTGGATGGTGTATCTTAAACAGCTCAGTTCTCAGACATGAGTGGAAAGTAATAGAGCAGAGTGCGAGTGGAGGAGCGGTGAGATTAATAAGCGATTGGAGAATGAGTGAACCGATAGAGATCTTTTGGGAGTTAATTCCAAAGAATTGGTACAGCATTGACTAAGGAGCGGTTGCAGAATTTCAATCTTCTGTGTAGTTCATCACTTCCTATAAATGAATCATGTTGCAAGGTTTACACACTAAGTGATCAGGATTTTCATTTAGTAATTGTAATATTTTACTTGTGCCGATGTGTTTTTATATTGAAATGCATCATGGCAATGCACTTGAATGCAAAATGCCTTAAACTTACATTTAACTTATTTTGTGTTATTTAATTCCAAATCATAGGCATGTTTTTATATTTATATTAGTCATTATTTTGGTAATCAAGGGTCGTTTGTTTGATGTACAATTATCGATGATATCATGTTGTTAGTTGTTTTGTACGTTTAATTTCCGTGTTCGTTTCTGCAATACTCGATGTTTAAAGTTCCTAGTTCAGAGCACTTGTGTTGTTTTAGCACATTTACTATGTGAGTTGAAGAAAGTCCTTTTCGGATCAGTTGCACTTATAGGTTTTTAGCTGATGGGACATGGTGTAATGCATGTCTATAATAGGTTTCTTTAACGCTACTAAGTGAAGGTCAATTGGTTTATTGATTGCTGTCGTCTTAGTGTTTCAGCCAAATGATCTGTCGCTGTAGGAATGTGCCTTCCAACATATGCGAATGACAACGTGATAAATTTTGATGGATCTCTGTTCTTATTTTGTCACAATCTGATTTCTTTTGTCACAATAGTGTTATTCTGTGCTAGTTCTCTTGGGCTAATTTAGGTTTAGTTTCTATTGAATATTTTCTGCAACAGATAGTGGAAAATCTTGTTATTAGTTTTTGATGTAATCTTGCTTGGTCTTCTCATCAGCATTGGCTGACTATCTTGTCAATATCGATGTCTACATAATTATAATATGTTCATGAGTCTGGTTGTAAAATTCACTGAGTTTCATAGGGTCATGATGTTTCCTTTGTGGGTTTATATGTTGACTGCATTCTGATAAACAGCTTTCTTTAGTCAAATTGTTGAGCTCTGCAAGTTCTGCCTTTCTCTTTAGTTAGATCCAGTGCTTTTTTTCATGTTTGAAAAGGTCTTATGCATCAATACTTTAGTATTGCTTGGAGATGTGCTTTAAATGAATTCTTTGGTGTTGCACCATAGAAAATTCACACATTCGCTGTCATGGTGTTTTATAATTCAGTTGATCATTTATTGTTGGTTTTTGTCTCTTGCATTTTAAATAGTAAGTCCTCTTAGCATGAACTCAAATCATAGAGGTTATATTAGATGCTTTGTGGCTATTCTTTTATGGCTGAAAATGTCAGTGGTTGGAAGGTTTTGTAATTACAGTGCATTATGGTTACACAATAATTTCATATAAATGCATTCATAATAGTTTAAATCACTTGTGATTGTCTTAATGGCTCATCAATAAACAAATTGACTTTTCTGATGTTTTTTCTGTTGTCACAGTCTTTATATTTTAACCTGTTTTATAAATTATACAATTCACATACAAACAAAAGTCACATTTAAGATAATATTTTGGATGTAATTAGGGACTAATAGTCCCGCAAGTTAGGTCCACCTAGTGCAGTAAGGGCCACCTAATGCAGTAAGGGCCACCTAGTCCAGTTAGTTCCACCTAATTGAACTACTCAGAGGACTAGCAGTCTGTGCTAGCCTATATGATGTTAAATGTCGTTACTAACGAATGTTTTTCAAGTTGGGAACTGAAAAATTTTACAGAATGTTACTTCTGATTGGCAAATAATGGGCTAAATGTATAGAGTTTTGCTTCCAATTACAAGAAATCCGTTTGTTATCAAAATCTGCTGTCAGAAGTGTTGACATTGGATGGTGGTGGTGGTGGTGGTGGTGGTGGTGGTGGTGGTGGTGGTAGTGGGGGTGGTGATGGTGGTGGTGATGGTGGTGGTGGTGGTGGTGGTGGTGATGATGAAGAAACAGCACTAGGTAAGACATTGAAATATCAACCATTGGAGTCCTGTGAGCCTCATTAGATTAACTCGACCTGGGTTAAATGAGCTAGTTTGTCTCAGAAATGTATGCTTATTGCTTTCACATCAACTTTGAACTAATGGATAACTTGTGAGTAAAGTGGAAAAAATTGAAACTGGCCTCAATGTCTGCAGGATCTTGCCATTAGTGATTCTTATTGTAGTTTGCTATTCGAGATGATGTGTTCATATTCGACTGACTGTTTGACTGTAATATCATGTAGTTTAGCACAAACAGCACCTCTGAGTAGAAATCTTGAATGGCGCTATATAAATTTTCGTAATAATGATAATAATCTAATCAAATCTTTTCCTTTCTCATCTTTAAAATATTCTGTTGGATTTTTTGGGAAATGTAATTAAACAATGCTTCACAGTCAACCTTATTCGTGAAAATATTTTTTTAGTTTTTAGGCCTACTGCTGTTCCACAGAGTGAGTTTTTGGTCTCATGCCCAACACTGGAAAGGGTGATGTTTCTAGACGAACAGTCAACGTAAAATACAAATCTCGCCACGATATAAAAACTAATATTGAATCTGTTGCGATAGTCTAGGCTTGTGCAGAAATTATAGCTCGTGGACTGCAATTATTTTTTTTTGCCTCTAAATGCGTTTTGTTTTGCCGCGATTAATTATTTGATTGTTGACCACAATTATGTGAGTGGTAGACCTAAGCCTATAGTTTTCAGCAACGAATGCCAGAAAATCAAGGGCAAGCTCATTGCATGTAGCTATAGTCAGTACTTTATTTACAATCGCTTATGACTTGTCTGTTAGACAGCGTCCGATTTTCTAGGTGGGGTAGAGGAGTTGCATTGACCCACATAAGCTGCAAGGGTCAAGGGCATTGATTATAGCTAAGGCGGAATTCTTCAGATTTCCATAAATTCTCTTCAGCTTCTTTTTGACAAAATAGGACCTCTGGTTCTGTAGGCAGTTAACTTACAAATGCTAACAATAATAAGCAATTAAGAGGCTATAGTTATGCTAGCCAGACGAATCGTGAATGGTAGGCTATACATAGGCAAAGAATCGCAGAAGATCGATTGCAAGCTCATAGTCCTATATAATTCTCAGTTTAACTTGATCTCTGTTTCTCAGCGCATTGAATTAGGATCTCTGTCTAATTCTGAATCTCTGATGGTGACAGTTATAGAGAATGCCCCAGTCTACTTGCGGGGTTTTACTGCCACAGCTGGGGTTTGATTGCCGGTGAAATCTTTGTTCTGCTTCTAAAAGGTGTTCGAACTTGTTTCCTTTGTGCGCACTTCAACGTCGCTAAGTCAGGACTGCCTTTTCAGTAGACCATATATATATATATATATATATATATATATATATATATATATGTATATATATATATATATAATATATATATATATATTTATATACATACATATATATATTTGTATATATATATATAATATTACGCATCAAGAATCGCATAGAAACCACTGTTAGCTCCAACGATGACGTCGAAAGCTTGGAAGTCTCTCTCGCGGACTTTAAGGTAGGCCTATGTTGTGCACTGATATCAGTCATATATATCACTATGGTCAATTTATATAGCCTATTTATGCATGTTCCTAAACTTAGACAGAGAATCCGAGTTTTCTGTGTTTAAAGACCAGCAGAATTATAATTGACAAGTCTCTAATAAGGTGCATGCTTGGTGTCTCTCCATAGGCCTATATGCGTATTAACAGCGATATAGGAAGGGCGCTATATCTGGTTTTGGAAATATAACTATAGGCCTATATATCGAAGTCTGTTGTTGGTTTAGTTAAATTGGTTTTCCAAATCTCCAGACTTAGGGCCTGCAGTTTTGAATAATTTCTAACAATTATCTTAAACTACGTAGGCCTACATGTGGGCCTAGTCTCGTTGGTTTCGTGTCGGTTCCTGCTGAATCAATTGGCTCGACAGAAGTCGTTAGACTCGGTCGATTCAGCGTGAAAGGTGACTCGTGTGAAGAATCTGACGCGTCTTGTTTTGTTGAGGTCGTATATAGGCCTATTTTGAGAATAATAGAGGCATATGGCTGTACTTTGTAATAGGCCTACCTCGTTTCAATCTCCTTCTTCAATTGTTATAGGCGATGCCGCGATTGTGACCGGTGAATAAGCTGGTCTCCCTCAAATGGCGTTTGTGGGCGCTGAGAAAATTAATTTTCGAAGATTTACATTACATTATAATTAGCATAGGCCTACACAAGGCGAGTCTGGCCTCTGCCTAGTCTGGAATGTTGAGTTCCAAATTGTACCTTAATAACTCGTGGTAGATAAATTATTGTCTAGGCTAATAATAATATTTGTAATTTTATAATACAAATAAATTTACCACCTTACCTAACTGCATTCGACTAATAATAGACCTATGGACCTATTCGTAGCACAATGGACCATATGTCTAACGGATAGGTAGGCCTGTACAGCGGGCAGGATATTATATACTTCTCACAGCTGCCATATAAATAATTATTCAATCGATCGCGAGTGTCCTATAAGAGCAGTGGTTTCAACTGAGGTTCCACGAAATAGAATCTGTGGGCGTCGGCCAGAGGTTCAATATAAAACAAAAGCACATATGAATTCACAATTCACAATTCATGTCATCCTTGTTATGGATGTTTCGTTAAATAAATGTAGGCCCTATAGCCTATCATCATCAATCACAAAGTAGCCTACGAGCACGACAATTTACGATTACGTTTTGGCCTATCTCTTTAAAATTGAACGGGTGAAAGCGCTGTGGCCTATGGGTTCTGTGAGCAAATGAGTTCTTAGTGTACACTGGACTACTACGCAGGACTTTCTTTAGCACTGGTCATAAAATTATTATTATTTGGTCTACACGTAGGCTATATTGTGTAGGCTTATGGTCTGCCTGATCCAGCTTCTATGCGACGCTTGGAAATTATTTTGGGGATGTACAAAATGTACATTACACATTGAAGCCCACATCGATAGCACACGCGAACATCGATCGATGTTAGACTTAGCACCAGCCAATCTATAAATAGAAATGATCAGATGATCAATTAATGGCGAAACCCAACGAATTAAAAGCAGTGCATTTGATTCAAGGTGTGAATAATTTCACGAGCGTAGATGTCATAAACGACACCACGACATTCGATCGTGACTTAGTCTGTTCGAATAATTTTGTGTCATTGAAGACACGAGTCACACGATCCTCTTTGATTGATGACACGTGACCCACGATTGATTGGCGTAGATCTATGCTTGCATAACTCAATCAATCAACTTCACATTCATTCAATCTAGCAGGCTTACATAGACGCAATTAATTAACTTGTTATGTTTAATGTAAGACTCTCGTATAGATTAATTATTGTCTCACGATTAAGAATATGTGTATCGTTGTCGTCGTCTTCATCATCGTCATCGTTGTCACGTTGTCATCGTTTGTGGTCGTCGTCGCTTGGTTTGTCTGCATCAGCTACAAGCGTCCTATGTGAAGTCCATTCAAATGATCTTTATTTGCTAATCGGATAAGCATTATAGTGTGTGCAATAAGGTGAGCAGGCCTATGGCTGAGTTTTGAAAGAAACATAAGCCTAATTATGTTTAGGTGGTGGATCTCATCTGTTGATGGGTGGCGGATCTCATGGCTGAGGTGGAGGATCTTTAATCCGAGGTTCCGGATCTTAGATCCGGTGGGATCCGACTGAATTTAACCACTGATAGGCCTTCTCTGTATGAGGTCCTTTGGCTTAACGGTGACGTAGTGCATATTTTAATAGTTTCAACCAATTCTGTGTTCAATGAATCGCATGGAAAAATGTATTTAGAAGTGAATTATATATTTGACGATTATAGAACGGTATAGAAAATGAGAAGAGTAATTAAATGTTGCCTTTGTTCCAAGACAAATGACATGCGTGCTTATAGGCCTAATTATTGGAGCGAACAATAGAACTTACAGAACAGAGGAAAAAAAGAATTAATAGATTACAATGTCGCCTTGATCGTCTCTCATGCAATATGCATCCATAAGTAATGACGCCGCCTAGGGGTCGTATAATGGGGCTTCAGGAAGAGATGGAGGAAAGATCTTTTCGATTGTTCTAAGTGAGTCACTCTTCCCGTATTATATCTCTTCTTTGTTGATTTTTTCGAGAGTAGGCTAGCTATGCCTATGGCACTGATAGGAGGCCTATAGATGTTAGGCTCAGTTGGTCCCATCGACCACGCTCTCCAACGTTCTACATCATTGGCCAGCATGCAGCCTAGTCACACACACAGGTATACGCATATCCGACGAGCCTCTGCTAGCTTATACCAAGACACTGTTGATTCATTGTTTGTTCCTGTCTTGGGTGCGTCAATTATAAACGCCCTGAAGAGGTTGATGTGGTTTAAAAACGAACGAACGGACGGACGGACGTGTGTAGGTCTACCCTCGGCAGTCATTTATATCTGAGAGACAGGTGCCACGTACGCTGGTCGGCCGTGGAAATTTTATTCTTTGACGACTCGCATGACAAGATGCAAAGAGAGAGAGATAGACAGATAGACAGACAGAGACAGCGAAAGGCAGAGACAGATGGACAGACAGAGAGGGTGGAAGGAAGATAGGGAGGGAGACAAACACGTGATGGTCAACTTCAGTCGAGTCGTAAAGAAAATGCAAGTGAATATATGCGCTGTTCCCACAATCTGCCAACTGGTGATCTACGCACGTCGACGATGTGCATATATATTATAATTATATATATATAATTATATGTATGTATTATATAAATATGCTATATATATATGTTCATGCTTTCATAGCTTGATCACAAATGTTAGTTTAGGTAGCACTATAATTATAATATATCAATGCATATAATTTTTTTATGCAATCAGTCTTTACAATTATTTCTCCCTCATGCCTCCGTCCGTCCGTTCGTGCATCCGCCCGTCTGTTCGTCCGTGTCTGTCCAGAAGGCTGATAAAGAGACGGAGGGTGAAAGAGGGCGACCAACAGAGGACGAGATAGAGAGATAGAAAAGGTGGAAGTACACTTCCGGTACGTTGAGGTTTGCTTTGCCCACAAATTTGCATGTAGGAATGTCATCGTTGGTAACCTTCCCTATCGATGTTGCGTTCGGTCGGTCGGTTGTTCGGTCGTTCGGTCGGGTGACACACAGCCTCACCCTCCTCCGCCTTCTCCTCCTCTCTGCCGGACCAAGACTGCATGCTCACATGCGCTGGCTGCTACAGTTGCTTCATCAATTGACTGGTTCGGTGGTTGATTGGTTGGTTGGCAACTGCAGGTGTGCGATCATTATGCCTGCGTGCATGTCAGCGTTCGTTCTGCAGCCTAGACTTATTGCATCTGTTGTGAGAGAGGCCTTTGCACGGTCCTGTGCAACTAGGTCTATATCATAGGCCTACCTGAGCTAGTGCTTTGTCAGTGGGCGTGTATATATATAGGGAAGGCGTCGTGTGGACGTCTATTTAGATTTGCTGTGTCGTTTCTGAGTGCATAGGGCCTACACGTGTCCAAATCGACCCTACCTGGCAATTGAATTCCATGTAACGTTGACGGAGCTGATGGTACTGATGTGCATGGGGCCTACACTTTTCGTTTCCATATGCAAATGAGGACTAACTAAGGCCTAAAGCCTTGCTGCTGCTAAACGTCTGACAATAGGTTACGAAGAGGGCATAATAATCCGGCTGATCCGACAGACAGGTAAGCGAACAATTAATAATGATCACGCGTCCAATTTTACTATCATGTCGGCTAGTGCATTAACATTGTAATTATAGTGTGTGGCCTATGTTACATTATTACTGATAATGACAGTGTTGGGTGGCATCAACTATAAAGCGTAAGTTGATTGATAATGGAATTCTGTTTGCTAGGGCCACTGTTGTTTTTCTGCATGTAAACAAGCTACCGAAAAATATAACAGACTCAACGAAAGCGATTGATGACAGATGACGATGAAACGATACGAAGACAATGCAAAGACTAGAAGACGACAAGATTCTACTGAAAAATCTAGACATTGATTAGAAGAGTGATACTGGTACAGAAAATGGCCTTTCGGCTTCAAAGATCAATAAGTCGTGTGAAAAAGGACCGTTATCTCACAAATGGCACGAGTAATCCAACTGTTAAGAAGAGATTTTTTGCATCTGTTGTAAGATAGGTCTGTGAAAATTAGAAAGACCTGAGACAATTTATCGATAAAGAGCCTAAGCTTAGACATCGATATAGAAAAGCAGCAATTGAGTAAGCCTACATGCATACCCTATGTCATGATCAGTTCTGAGTAGAATCAATTTGAAGTTTGAATCATAATAAATTCCCAACTGTTATAAATATTCAAACACATCTACTCATCTAGTAGGCCTTGTTGTATACAGGGTTTGGAACACTTGTCACAAAACACACCGAATGTATACAGTAGGCCATAAAACAGAGCTACTGATCTGGCCAGATGCCGTATGAAAGAAAGTTTCAGAATATGAGCCTTCACGTTAGGAAGAAGACCATAGGCCTTTACTGAGACATACGAACTTCGCGTAAACTCGAAAGTATAGACGGGAGACCTTTGTGTCTGAAGTTTCATAATAATAGTTATCAAGAAATGTGAAAGACATGTTGTTCGATTGTTTGACTGCTTCGTCATTTCGACGATTGTTTACATCCAAATTCAGAATTTACTCGGTAACTTCAAATATGTGGGCGTTTTGCTAGTGCTAAGTTTGCGTTCCGGATATATTCGTCGGCTTTGCCACGGATTTTGTAGTAAGTTGCCTAGACTGCATCAGTTGACTGCATCTGACCATCTGACTCTCAGCCGTGCGGACGCGTACGCCCTCTGTAGCCGAGTGTTTACCTCTCGGTGGAGGGAGGCTGGCGGCAGTTTGAGTGACCTCAACCGGTAATCACAGGTGGATATTCAATCTACCGACCAATACACAACGAATCGTTTTCGACAGTTGTAGCTCCACCCTATCGACGCAACTTCGCTCAGAGATTTTGAATATCCATCTGTCATGCCATCTGTCAGCTGTTGACAGGAACCCATTGCTTGGTTCTACGCTCATGCATGGGCGACCACATGGTGACTCTTTCCAGCTTGTTGTGCATGGTTTTGCTAACATACGTATTTTACTCATTCACTGAGGCATTTAACGTCATTTTAGACCAGCGCTGAGTGGATAATTTGAAGGAGCGCTATATTAATGCTTGATTGCATTACTTCTATTCGGTGGAAATTGAAACAAATTGATCAATGGATCATCGGCTTAAAAAAAACTGTCGTCCATTAGGCTAATCATTCAAGCGCTTCACAGGCAAACTATATATCCATAGCAACGCCTTATTAAATTATTGAGCTGGCTCAAATCAATGGTCCAGCTTATTGAGTAGAAATGAAGAGTGTTTGACCTCATAACAATAGGCCTGTAAGCTCTTTTGTTTGGAAAAAAAAGTATATTTCGATCACTGCCCACTCGCCACGTAAGCACATAATACATGTCGGCCTATGGCCCAGTAAATTTTATTTGTGCACGGACTACATGTTTTTTCACATTCTGCAACAACATGTATGTTTGGTTATAAACACACCAGATGGAATTTTAGTTTGTATGCTGTTAATGAAGCCCGTGTCTCTTTCAAATCATACGATCGATGTTATTCATTTCCTTGTCTATTATGACACAATTTCACAGACATAGCCTACATTCGAAGACGACAAACATGGGCACATTCGCTTGTCCGAATGCCTTCATATGAACAATGAACTTATGTATAAACACATGTCATGTATATATTTTCTTGTATATTGTATTGTATTTGTAGACTTATATAGCGCCTGTCACATAATAACTGTTCAGAGGCGTTCTCTGAACTAGCGTCTTATGATGTTAAAAATGTCAGTTCAAACTAACATCCTACTGCCACTACAATTAGCAGAACAGTGCATCGTAAGTTGAAAGTCGCCCTGCAGTGGTGGGTCCACGCACAAGCGTGGAACCAACAAACGGATTCCCGTCGACAGCGGACAGATGGCATGGATGTTCAGATAAACATATAAACATGGAATTTTAAGTAAATATACATTGAATTATATGTAAATTTGCTCTGCCGATACAGGCCTACATGTACGTGTTAAGTGTATAGAAATATTTTATATGCGATCAAGGCTATGTCAGTAACTACATGAATATAACTATCATGTCATTAACAAAATCTCCATGTTTCCAGTGTATTATTATCGATATACCTAGATGACCTTGGATACCACTAACTAGACATAACTATTTCAATAGTAGGAGGTGACATAACTAAGAATCGATCGATGACGCACCGTCGTCTGATTTATTCTAACTTAAAATCCGAGTGAGCCATCATCAGGCGATTCTTGTTTTTCCTCTTAGCTACACGACCTATTATTTCACGGGCGACTGTTATTTGCCTGTGGGAATAAACTTTTATCTTCAGGTGTTGAGGCCACCCTCCATCCCTCCCTTCATCCCTCGATACTCGTCATCTGTAGGGCAGGCGACAGCGGAAGAAACACAGTTAGACAGAGACAGACAAGCAAACGGATATGAAGACACTCACAGGTGTACGCAATCAGACACTTCTGTTAGGAAGCGAGAGACGGAACGAGATACAATGTGTCAAACGTACTAAACAGATGCATGATAATGCGAATGCGTGTATGCCTCTCGATTTCTATCCGGAGACAGCTGATTGAATAATACCAATGCAATGTAAGGTAAGGTCATGTATTATAACATTTGTATAGCGCTGCTTAAAATCTGCAGCGCATTCAACGGGCACATGGCAATGGCGATGTGACGCTGGTAATCATTGTGATGATAATGATGATGGTTTACTAAAATTGTGAACACAATAGTGCTATAGTGCCTGTATCTGCGCATACATAGTCGGTGGTCAATGCATGCGGATAGGCATTAGACATGCAGTTGGTCAGCAGACATGTGTCATATGTAGGACACGGGCGCACTCTTCTCACCGGAAAAACTGATTTTTTAAGTGCTGCAGTGTGTCAACCAATAAACGAATTATTATTGCTATTATTATTATCAACGCATTGCTCTCGTTCATTATCGAGATATTGGTCCTGTAGAGTGACAGTTTCACAAATTCGCAGAGACAAGAGGTAATACATGGACCCAGCTGCCACCGCCATCACTAAGATATGTAATTATGCATGCTTCACGATTTTTACCCCGTATTTGCTGTGGCCCGAATCTACCAGGATCTATGAAGGCTCTTAATTTAAGTAGGGCCTACATACTTGAGACTGAATTGTGCGAAGAATATGGAAACTGTAATTGAAAGCAAATTGTAGACTGCGAACTTAGCATAAGAGCGTAGAGAGAGAAAAACCAGAAGTATAAATTAACGACAAGATACTCTAGGCTACTGTCTCAGGTCAAAGAAACGCAGACAAATAGAAGAGACAAACAGAGAGAAATTCACAGAGACAAAAGGAAATACGAAACAAACGAAGTGCGTCTGAGAAATGTTGATATCGCACCTGTTGCATGATCGTCACCCGTCAAACTATTTCGCATGTACAATATTATGTATAGGGAGGTTGCCTATATGCAAGCACGCTATCTCTATACTGTGACATTGGTGGCCCACATATTTTTTCATATGCAGGCATGCTAATTGGTCAACGAACTTTACCACGCTCTTAGCCAAGGCCTACTAGACGTTTAGAAACATATAGAACCCCATTGCAACTGAACTCCAAATGCTAAAACTGACCCCCCCCCATCTATTATTTCAGCCAACAATGCACGAAATACTTCTGTCTTCTTCCGTTGGTCACGCCTTAGACTCGCATAATTTATGATGATCAGTGGACCAATGACTGACTTTCATTGAGCGCTGGAAAGCAATTTTCTCTGTAGTGTTTCAGTTCAGTAGGCCTACTTCAATTGGTAGTTTTAGTCGTCCTTAAAGGTGAAATGTCTACTCAACAGCTGAGAGGGAGCGCTGTTTGCGATCATGAGGAAGAATTTGAAGCCTACTGTATATATAGGCCCAACTACGACAGACTTACAATTACAATTTCGGAATTTTCAAGATATATTACTCTAGGCCAAATTATGTGCTGTTAAGTAAGAAATTTATTAGGTTTCTGAGTTCAATGCCTGGCTAAAGTCGTCGGCAGAAAAATCATCTCAGTTGCTAACAAAGCATATTATGCTTCAAAACTGCGCTGTAGAAGTTTTCGTATTCAGGGTATACATTAGCCTCGCTTTGTATTTGTGAGTATGATTTCTATAGAGGTTATTTGTTACATTATAATCGATCGGCTTTTGACCGCGTATGGACCGTATGTTATAAGCCGACCAACGACATCGATAACTCATTAACCGATGTCCATGGATTGGCAATTTGGCAAAGAAGCCTTAAAAAGCGCATTCAATTCCTCTGATGAATTCCACCACCGCTTGCAGGCCTACTCTGGCAGTGCAAGTCCTAAGTCTGAAAAATGAGGAGGTCGACGCCAATGGTCTTTGTGAACACACATTGTCGTAAAACCGAGACTACCAAGATGAAAGCTTGACTCCATACACATATTAAAGCGAATGGCACTTGAGGCCTGCATGAATGGTAGGGGCTGGTTGACAACGCAAGCACCTGCGCATTACCTGAGGCGCAGTCCATGAAAACACTTACGCCCTCGAACATCATATAAGCCCCGACATTAAATATACCAATATACAATATACAAACATACATATGGATGTACAATATACATACATGATTCGCCAGTAGTTAGTATTTAGAAGCTACTAATTAATTTCGTGCAGGTGTTTCAGCCGGCATCATTTTAAACAATTCAACCAATGATTAATTTTCAAGGACTTCCTGATCTGCATTTCAGACTCTTATAGGCTACGTCTCAGTATTACACATTCAGCTGGACAACGTGTCTAATCGGCCTCATATTATTGGTCAGGTAGCGCCACGCAAGGGCATCGCCCCCACCCCACCCTCCAACACAGTCAAGACATCTTCCACACGTACCCAGGCGGACGTCTCTCTCCCCCCCTCTCTCTCTCTCTCTCTCTCTCTCTCTCTCTCTCTCTCTATATATATATATATATATATATATATATATATATATATATACATGTAGATTGAATTGCATTCCGAATTAGGAAATGACTTTATGAGCGGCGATATATAAACTATTTTTAAAAACTTTACCATGTATATGATGCGACGTGAATTCTTGGCGTAGGTTAACAACTGCATAGAACTCATTAAGCTTTATGCAAGACAGACATTTTTTTATCGTATTTAAGCATTCGTAAAGGGCCTCTATACTATAGTCTATAGTTGGGTGAAATGTTTAGAAGAGCAAGACTCCGCGAGAAGAAGCAGGTCTTGAGAAAAGCTAAAGAGCTATAGTCTGCCAGATAGAAATTTAGAAGGAACAGAAGGAGAAAGCGCATTCCAGAGAGAGAGGAACCAATTGAAGCAGAGGATCGAGACTGGGCCATAGCAGTTCTGAGACGAGGAACCAAATTAATGACAGGCTAGATTTTCTCGCATACAATTCATTGGTCTTCATTTGTATACATGTAGGGGGCGTTGTTTGCGATAGTGAGGAAGGCGTTGGAGCCCACTGTGTTGAAGTAGCCATGATAAAAGGTCTAAAACGGACCAAACCAGTCGGTAACACTGACTCGCATGACCGTATATAGAGTTATAGACACAACACAACACATACGTGCAATGACACAAGCGCGAATCAGACGGAGACAACACACACTCACACATACATCATTACAAAGCTATAGACAGGAGAGAGAGAAGAGGACAGAGAGAGAGACAGAGAGACAGAGACAGAGGCAGACAGAAATAGAAAGAGAGACTCACATACAAATACACATACAAGCAATCGGACACCAATACACGCAATTACATAAGCACACATTGCGATTCACACGTGCTGTCCGTAGCAATGATCTCACATGGTGCTCTTATCTGTGACGTCAGCTGAACGCATGAGAGGCGTTACTTAGACTTCTGTGGAATGTCCCCTCTCCTCGCAGACACAATTAACTGCACTGAACAACCTTTCATGCTGACGTCATGACGGGGTTTCGTCCCTCTTCTGCTAAGGGAGGGTATCACGAGGAATGAAAATGGAGTGCATCGTGATTTGGAATATTAACTAAAGTAAGTGATTCTAAAGTAAGGATTCTAAAATAGCTGTATAGATCTACGGTTCATCTTGCCAATGCCATCTTGCGAATGAAAGGCCGCCTCAGTTATTGGAGAGCGATCGGAATCAATCCCTCGCCCATGCTAGTTTTCTGCTCTTCATGCCCTCTTCACTATAGGAAACACAGAGGATGTATCACAGCAGGTCTATTGAAGTTCTATTCAGGCCCCACTCCACGGTTCACCGTGTTCTGTAGTCTATGCCAAGTTGCCAACCTTAAAGGGGTAACTCCACCTCGCAGTTTAACGTTTATCCGGAGGAGGTATAGGAAGAGCTCCGGAGTAGATTTTGATGTGTATAATTGTATATATATATATATATATATATATATATATATATATATTAACAGTAGGCTAATCATGAATGACCATTTGAAAATTTACATAGCACTTCTTCGGCGAATGTCACACATTGAGCATTAATAGGTTACAGATGACCTTTCAACGCCTTGATAGCGGACACCATAATAGAAAGAGGCGGAAGATACGATTGTTATTGTACAATACTGTAGTTTAGCCAGACAAATGGTGCTGCCACCTCACCGTCTCACGACTAAAAGTCACATAACAGCATCACTTTCTACATTAGCACCACGATGCATTTCCGACTTGATCCCCCCCAGATCCTGACCTGGTAACTAAATTGGCTCTCGAGTATTTGAACTGATACAGCGCCGGAAAATTATCTTATTTAGGCCTACATCTGGGATGCAGAATGCAGTCCGTGTATAGTAGGTCTATAGATGCAACGAGGTTCGATTAGTCCGAAGTGACGTGAGCTCGTGCAAAATCTGTCGTCGTCCGGACCGTATGCAACATGCTGTAGAACCAGGAAGTGAGTAAGATGTCATGGTGCAGTAACTGCGAAGGTATGAAAAAGGAAGCCAATAGAGGCAGTTGAATCTACTTGCAAATCAGGAGCTCATTAGAATATCGATAGATGCGGAAAGGTAAGCTTATGCATGCAACCAATGCGGGCAGTTGACTGTAGCAGCGTACATTTGGATTATAAATAATGAGGACAACTGGATGTGTTTTGTGTCGGGGATCGACAAATGGCTATAGGGAGAGGGGCTGGTGTCATATATAGTAAGTCCTTTTGTTTTAGTTACTCTGTCACCATGTTTGACAGTGCCAGACAAACCAATGTCAGAATGCGGTCCATGTATAGTAGGAGGTATGGCAGCTTCAGGCAATGTCCTCAAGCGGACAGTCACGAGCCTGAATGAAGGAAGATGGTGATACTGAAGATTGTTGTTATCACAGTGTAGCTAAACTATAACCATGTCTACACCACTGCTACTCTAGTAGTCCTCGACACTCGACAGCAACTTTCACATCTCACTAGTTTTAGGAATCGAATGAAGGACTCCTCCTAACGATTACTGTTGTTATGGTGCATTTGATGAAACGAGTAGACGTTATTTCGAGACTATAGACAGTGAAACCATGAATGGTATTAATTGAATGATATTATATACTACATTTGGCCAACATTTGAGAATTTGATGCTCGATTTGTTATAGGCCTCACGTTTCTGCTCGATTATATTTATATAATAGCAACTGAGCCTAAGGCAGTTGATTCGTTTCCAAATGCACGATATCAGACTAGGATCAAACAAAGCTAAAAACCTGGCACTGAACAATAATTGGTCTCTTGTAATCTCGATATCAAGTGCATGGTCATCATATATATATATATATATATATATATATATATATATATATATATATGTATATGTATATGTATATATATATATATTATATATAATATGTATATATATAATATATATTATAAATAAACTGTACATCATATATATATAATATTAATCATCATTTATCTTCAGTTTACATATAATATGTATATAGCCTGTGCCGAATTAACTGATCTCTCATATAAACAGTGCGGGCGTCATTAGAGTGCCAAGGTGCGTAATCAGAATAGGCGTACTGGGGTTGACGACGTTTAGACTGACGTGGACAATAGGCTTACGACAATAACTGAAAGTCACATGACTCATCAGATCGACCACGCAATTCTATGATTTGAACCCTGTATGCAAACCCATCACTTGTAAGGGTTACAGATAGCTAAGGAAGATTTTTATATTATATGTTTCCGTTATGTTTGGACACAGTATTAAGTGAGCTAAAGCAGCTCACGTCAAACAATTACATCAACTGCGAAGCCAGGATGCATTTACAATTTAGTGTTTAAGCGCCAGAGTGGCCCAACATAATCTGCAGTTTATCTATGAGGGAAGGGAAGGGGGCGGGTTAGGCCACTCTAGCGCTCATCATCAATTATTTTAAGCCTTAAAAGAGTTAAAAATTTATCGGATCATCATTGGGTCTAACTGCAGTGCTCTATTAGTCATGTGTGCATTTTCTCTTCAGGAATTTATCGGTTGACTTAATCCGCCGCCAGGAATTAGGAGAATTCCGTATAAATATAGGGTCTACTACGATCTTCGCTGTTTCGGCGGCGGTCGGGCCATTGTCGGTGCTTCGCACAGAACGCTCTCTACTTTCAAGCTTTGAATCTGACACGAAGTTAGTTGTTGACTCAACATTGAATCCGTCCGTCTACAGACAAATATTCTTGGCGTCTGCATGCAAACGAAAGCCGTGTTGCACGGATAAGATCTCGTCGCTCGCTCACTCGCTCTGTCGAATTGAGGATCTCTTGTAAGTGAAGGGTAGCAGTGTAAGCGCCTTAGCGTATATACCAAGCAATAGGACATGCCTTTCTACAAAGTGCCTGCTACGTCGTCGAGTGTCGTTGCTACTAGCAGTGCGCCATTTGCCACTAAACATCAGTCGACCAACGAGAGCAGCAACGGCTTCAGCTTCATCACAGGTCGGTCAACGGCTGCTTCAGGTGTGGAGGACATCACCTGGGGCGACAGCAGTGACCGGTCAGTTGGCAGCGGGGGTGGTGGAGGAGGCAACCTGGCCGAACTGACCGAGGCTGACCGAGACTCGGAGCTGCTGAGGAGGGATCTCGAACAGAGAGTTCAGCTCAGCCAAGTGGAACGCAAGAAGATGGATCACGTCAACGGAAATGTTAGTTAATCCTTTATATCTGTTTGTTTTACGGTCCAGCACTTTATAATACATTTTACTACAATGCGGTACCGTAAAATGCAATGCATTTGACCACAAGGTGGTACAACACAATACATTTGACTACAATGTAGTACAATGTCACACGGTACAATGTCACACGGTACAATGTCACACGGTACAATGTCACACGGTACAATGTCACACGGTACAATGTCACACGGTACAATGTCACACGGTACAATGTCACACGGTACAATGTCACACGGTACAATGTCACACGGTACAATGTCACACGGTACAATGTCACACAGTACAATGTCACACAGTACAATGTCACACAGTACAATGTCACACAGTACAATGTCACACAGTACAATGTCACACAGTACAATGTCACACAGTACAATGTCACACAGTACAATGTCACACAGTACAATGCCCTTTGCAACAGTTCATAACCAAAGGGCAAAGGCTTGTCCCAACAAGAGAATTCCGACTATAGGCTGAAATATAGAGTTTCAGGATAAAAAGTGTTGGATTCACTAACCATCAACTATACACAGTTACAAACATCAGTACCTGTTTTTCCCTTTTTGTTTTAAACTATTTTATCTGCTTCTGGTTGTGCAAGGCTATGGTTTTGCGGTTCTGTGGTGTGCATGGGTTCAATTAATTAAGCACACACACCTTGACACATTCCGATGTTGTCTTGACTGATTAACCTCAGACTGCGTGTTAACACAATGTATGTCTGGTAGACATGTAAAGGCCGTAGTGTGTAGTCAGTGTGCAGCCTATACAGATAATGATATTATAACTTATAGATCTGCAGACTCCAAATGACTGGATTGACCAAAGTCAGACTGTAGGTCAGGTCAGGTCAGGTCGGGCTAGATTTGCATAGGCCTATGTACACTGAAGGTAAAACCTGCTTCAGGGTTTGCAACTGCACGTGTAGGGTGATTTACAACTTCCTTTGCGCTGACGTCAAATGCACACGTCATCGATCAACGACAGACAGACAGGAAGCCGTAATGAGGTCACACAGTCCTAAGATCCTAAGAGATGTTTGCTCAAGCGAAGGCACATATGTAGTCTACATTTATAATAGACCTTAGGCTAGACGACATAGTGTAAACAAGGGCCGGATGTTTAAATGCACCTTGAATTTATTATTGGAAATTGGATTGTAAGACCCAATCAGTTTAACAGAAAAGAAGATTCCTAACGGTTTGTCTCAAAGCCCTGATTAAAAAAGGGTTATTGCCCGTCTGGGTGTGATGGACCAGAGGGCATGAAACAGCACATTGAACATTCTGTCATGATCAGCAATAACTAGGCATTGATCAGTATTTTGATCAATATAATTATTAAATTAATTTATAATTAACAACCGATTACGCACAAAATCAAGTAGCAGACCAACTTAATTTCGATGATATATATTAGCCCGTTAAGACAGAAAGACGGTAATTTGGAAACAGTATACAGCCTAAGTCTTGGATTGAGCATAAAATCATGACGAAAATGACGGAAAATCTTCTACCCATGGGCCATGGCGATAGAAAATTAGGATTACGTCACCGTCCATTAATGAGGCAGCATCGTTAAAAAAATTCAATTGGTAACTTCTGGTTGGTCTTGTCAATATTTTTCGCCAAGGTTTAGCCATTGTAGCAGACATTAATTGGAGACAATGCTTAATTGCAGATGGAACTATTTACATCCGGTTCTAGCCATCGCCGAACGAATGGCGTCATCGAGGAGGAATTACTAGCCCAATACCGACGGGAAGAGGAACTGGCTTCCACGCGACAGTACGTCAATCACCAGCCTGGAGCTGCCGAGGGGGACTATGAGAGTGTATATCCATTTGGCGTCTCTCCAGCCAACCATGAACCGTCGTCGTACGATGAACCTTTGGCTTCGAATTATGCACATCCGGGAGAGAGTCGCATCGTCCAGGAACTGATGGAACAGCGGAGAAGGGAAGTGGAGCTACGGGGTCGATGGAAGGAGATGGGATTCACGGTGCCCGAAGAAATGAATGCCAACGAAACGCCGTTCACGCTTCCAGAACCAAAGCCCGTTCCTCATAAAGGAACTGCTTCAAGGAGGGACGACCGGAATCATGCAGCCTCTGAGGCAAGTAGTCCGAGGAGAGAAAGTACAGATTTGAAGGTCCGACCCTACGAGGATCCAGATCTCACGAGCGAGAGGAAGCTGGCCTACATCCCGGCCAACGAGACTCCAATTGAGAGGGAGATACGACTGGCAGGCGAGAGGGAGGACGCGCTCCGACAGGCCAGAGGGCTGTTGCCGCTGGGAATCGACCCACAGGGAAGGGACGCGATGAACGTGGAGATCGAGGTGACGTCGTCCAATGGTAGCTACTACCAGATGGCTGATCCAGGTGTGAAGGTGAGCATGAAGAAGCTGGCGAGCAACCGACTCCAGCTGGAACTGCTGAAGGAGAAGGAGAGGGAACTTGCACTGAGGTCGCAGGGCGCCATACACACGATTTCGGAGGAACGCGCCGGGGAGCCAGTGAAGTATGTCGAAATTATATCGAAACAGCTCGCAGATTCTCCCACTTCGATTCCCTTCAAGTGTCCGCCTGGTACTATACATTCGGGTGAGACGAAACAGGTGGTCGCAGGGGTTAATTGCCAGACAATAGAAGGGAGACAGATGTCAGAGTTCAAGGCGTCGGAACCAATCGCTGCCACAGTTACTGTCAACGGAAGGGCGAGGCATTCAATTTCTGGTCAGAGCGTGGAGAGGGTCAACGAACTGGAAGCCGTGTTTGGTGGAAGGCTGCAGAAGCAGCAGGAGGAACCGATGATGCTGCTGAGACAGAAGTCATCGACGACGAAGCCAACAGCAGCCGAGAGAAAGATTCTCAACGAACTGATGGAGATGCAGATGCGAGAGCAGGAACTGAAGTAAGCAATTTTATGAGCCATAATTATACAGCACTATTTTAATATTTAGATTGTATGTTTAATCAGCTGTAAAAACCTGCAGCATTTACCTTTGCTTATGCATCTCTTCTCAAAGTGTTGGCCTATCATAACCCACATCTCGTTCTTTACAATTTCTGCAGACTTATTGACTATGTTTGCTTATGTCTTTGTGTCCAATGTAGTATGCGCTTGACTTCTGCAGGACTTAGTCAAGATAGGCCTATAAAGTTGGTTTATAAAGCGCCATAACTATTTAGTCTATCACTACATTTGGTCTTTGCCTTCGTTTCTTCATGCCTTTCAGATAAGAAAAGTATTCCGCCAACTTCCCATCCTCCCAGCAGTCTAATTTGATTTCATTATTTAAATCTCTTAAGTCTCTGGTCATTATAGTTTTTAGTCTAACCTTTGCAATAGCCTGTATCGGTCATTACTCGTGATTTATTAGACGATACCGGGTTACAAGTCGGGCCTTATACGATAGACGATCTCTATGGGAATAGGCCTGCAGCAGCAGCTGCAAGCACGCGATCCTACAAGCGACCTGATGTTATCCTGGATTTTTGTAACGAGCCAGTATCAGAATAACGCAACTGTCTCGTATAACGATACTGATATGATGGTGGCTGGAATTCATGGCCATCTTTAGTTCCATCACGTTGACAGAGTAGTCCCAAGAGTCAGTATAGGATTTGGCAACTTCATATCAGCAATAATATTCGCTATTTTTTTTATTCATTAGTAGGATCAAGAAGAATTTAATTGGGGTTAAAGTCCTTTAATTGATCATTATAATTGCTGGAAGTTTGTGGAATACTGCGTCCAATGCCAAAAGAAAATGCATTGAATTCCTCAACAATAAGAGAAGAGTGAAAAGTCAGTTAATTATCGATAGTATAAAGAGGAAGACTAGTACGTAGGAAAGTGAAATGACCCATGACCTCTTTGATAATTATCCACGCTTGATGAAAATAGTTAATGAGATCATTCATCTTGCGCCAAAAGTGCCACTATAGGTTGGTAGGATCTGCAGATCGCTTGCAAACAGGGTTAGACGCAGTCGCACAATGAACCGATCTGACTGGCTAATCGAATCGATTCAGTAGGCCTACATGTTACCATTTGTTTAGTCGGCCTATGTATGGTTACGAACCGTTCGGTTAAACTTCATTCAGAATGGTTCAGTTGAATCGGTGGGCAATGAATCAGTCAGAAGTTTTGCACCAGATGGTTGCGGCAATTGCTGCTGCAGTGGTAGGCTGTGAGACTTGTGACAGACTCGTCCACTTGTATGCGACCGGATCAATCGGGTTCAATTGGGGAGAGGGAGTTCGTGGGTCGACTGACTCATCTGACTGGTTTATGTACATCAAACAAACGCGATCAGACTGCAAAATTCTGAGCATGTTCAGACTGACGCTGATCATTGATACGGAGTCTTTACTTTTGCTCAGCGAATCAGTCGAATTGCATTTGGTATCGATCGGGTTATAAGTCTAGGCATGAAATTGAATGGCGTAAAACGCACAGAAGAGGTCGATAGGTGCACATATTTGAACTCGTGAGACTCGATGGTTAGATCTTAAAACTATTTCTTGTCTGCATTTATTTCTCGCCTCTTCTATTGGTCTAAAACATCAACATGCAGTTGATTTCGATTTTTGATATGATTCAGTGTGATAGCTAGGCAAACTGGGTGCTGTGCTGTATATATATATATATATATATATATATATATAGTAGGCCTATATATATATGTAGGACTACAGGCTCATATGCAGGCTTACGTAAGTAGGCATATATATCTATATATATAAGCCTAT
The DNA here is from genome assembly GCA_959347315.1 of Bimastos eiseni. NCBI lineage: Eukaryota > Metazoa > Annelida > Clitellata > Crassiclitellata > Lumbricidae > Bimastos > Bimastos eiseni. Next base: position 36,116,503 of record OY365807.1, read on the forward strand.
TATTATATGCAAGCCTACTGGGGCCTATATACTTGGGCCTACCTGTTTGTAAGCCTGCAGTGTATGTATGTGTAGGCCTGGTGCTTTTGGAGAGGCACAGTACTCGAAATAAGCGTCTTTTTTGTAAACATCTTTATTAAACGAAGTCCTGTCAATTATCCTTGGATTCCATCGTACCCGATTGATTGTCGAGTTGCGTTGTCAATGTATAAAATGCATGGAGCCTCTGTTCAATGCATTCAATTATACGGCATCGTGTACATCAGACCTAACTCTAATGACGTCAGCTCGTGTTACACTGTGCAATGTTCGTGTGTATGATGTTTACTGCATTCAATCGATTTCCTTTTATGGTAGAAGTATGGCTAGTGCACATCTTATGCACAACTGCATGCGTATACACACAAGCAATTGCCAACATTTCAGTCACTTTACTTGCATTGCAACTCACAATCTTATAAATAACGAGTCACCCTTTGACTCATCTTCCCCACTGTTCACACTCTGGCAGCGTCAGTCTCAAGCCTGGATAAAGGAGGAGGACGGCGCTAATTTACTTATTTACGGAAATTTGATATTGCCCTTCTTCCAACGTTTTTGCTCAGAAGTGCACACGCCTCCACGGCGCAACTGCAGTTGTACTGCAGAGCAATTGTGCACGAAGGACTTGCTCAAGGTCCCTAAACAGTGACTCCTCGGACAAGGGTCGAACCCGCTCACTCAGCGCACACTGAGCGTTACTGGCTGACCGTTCTAACCAATCGGCCAACGCAGTGGCGTCACTGGGGTTGGTGTCACCCAGTGCGGTAAACTCTTGGTGTCACCCCTCTAGACTTTCACCATGGTCTTCTGAGCTCTGAGTCTTATTCATTTAAGCACCAGACGCTCTGCACGGTGGCACCCTGTGCCTGCTCATGTATTTAACAATGAACGGTTATGAAACCCGACTAGACAGAGCTATGTCTGCTTTGTCAAATTTGCAATTTTTTTATTTTGGTGTCACCCCTTGATGGTGTCACCCGGTGCGGCCCGCACCCCCTAGTGACGCCCCTGGCCAACGTGCTAATGTTCGTTGTTATCATACAGTGTATCTAAAAGGCAACTACCGCCACCCCTTCGACTTAACATTGAATGAAAGCTCTGTTAGGTCCATCGCCCAGTTCGTCCAGTCATCTCTACATGTATGATCATTAGGACTAGACTTCTACAGTAGGCCCTAAAGAGTATCTTTTCCATACATTTTCTGCATTGTTTTGCATTAAACGTTTTGATTGTACGTATTTGTGCAGGAGCCAACGCCAGTCGACCAGTCTATCTTCCTATCCGGACGATTCCTTTGATGCGAATTCACCCACCGATGATTAATGACTTGAATTCATTTATCACTAATAATAATAACAACTATACGTTCATTAATTCAATTGATATTAATTTACTGATGACGATAATTAAAATGATGAAAGCGACAACAATAGCGACATTCATATTGTCTAAATTCACATTCCACTCTGTTAGCATTTCGCAATTATCCTCATAACTGTCACCATCATCGTCATCATCATCATCATTAATAGTGTATTCTGTCCTTAGTTGCTCTTATTCAAATGCATGTCGCGACGTCATTCGTCCTTCTGTCATTCATGCATCTTCATCACCAGTATAACCATCGATTTAATCTATAAGCCTCATTAATTGTGTTATGTATAGCCCATATTATTCGAAATCAGCCCAGGTTCAAAGAAACGAGCAGTTAAGGGTTTTATATTAACGGACGAACGTACATCTACCTATTTATACGACTGATAATTATAACTGATCGATAATTATCGATCTGCAGTTGAGCTGTGCACTGCAGACGATCGTTTGCAGAAGATCGATCAAGTGATTCAACTGATCAATGAATGGACCATCTATGCAGAACACGAACCGAAATGGAGCCACAGCTTCAACGAAAACGATCTTTTCAGGCAACGGTGCAATGATAGAAAAATACGTATACAAGTGTACACATGCAGGAGGCGTACAACTAGACAATTGCACATGCACCATGCCCCATAATGTTCGTGTATATTTTTATGTATACAATTGCATACATGTATGTTATGATGCAACCACAGATATATATGTGATATTATATATATATATATATATATATATATATATATGTTAGGCCTATATTTTTGGTGAGCTATTTATATCGATTCACAAATGAAATGCGTGATCATGTATGCTTTTGCATGTGTCTATATACTTAGAACCTGTATGCCATAGAGCTTGAGGTATGGAGTCAGTTGGACCTCCAGAGGTCAAGTCCAAAAACAAAACTGCTGATTCCAAATGTGTTCATATTTGAAAATCAATGATGACTTAAATTCAAACAGAATCAAAAGAGACGAACGTTTAAGATCTATTTTAGTATCGTTTAAGCCTATTAAATTGGTTTCATCTTCCGTTATTTCCCTCACTTTGAGATAACAATTAAAATCAGGTCACGATGCTTGAAAACATTCACATCATTCTGTTGAAATAATTATCATTCAGTTTGTTGGTCTAATAGAGAGCGGAATGTTACTGTAGCCTCTGAGAATTAATTACATGTTCGAGTATAAGTCATTATGCGTTATTCCTGGAAGATAATAAATGCAATTGTAACTGAAATGTTTTAAAGCGCCGCGCTAAATCGGCGGCTCTTTCGACCCAGGTAGGCGTGTAGGTGGAAGGTAGGACGGTCATCAAGCGCCTCCAAAACTGTGCAGAGGAAAGAACTATAGCAGCTCCACAGGGAGAGAGGGCGACTGTTCTTACTGGAGGGACCAACATAAACAAATATCTTAGCGACGTCTTCCTCATCCTGCAGCCAATCCACTCTACCTAATCCTCCTCCTTTCTCAGTCGTTTTACCTTCTTTTCTTTAAAGCTTGGCTTGCGTAAAGTTTGTCACGGTTGGTATATAGGACCCTCCGTCGGACATCTTTCAACTCTTTTTCAGGTATGTTCCCGTCGATCTAGAGAGCTGAAATTTTGCACACATTTTACGCTTGTATGACAATGAAATGTATAAAATTTGTACGAACATAACTGAAAAATTGATAAAAATATAACTGAACTATTGACAAAAAACATACCTCTTTTATTTAACTTGGCTTGCGTAAAGTTACTCACGGTCAGTCGAACATCTTTCAACTCTTTTTCAGGTATATTACCGTCGATTTCAGGGCTTCGGGTATCTACCAGATAAAAGAGGGTCCGAAAAACCCCATGTTTTTACTTTAACTTATTCAACCTCCGATGATTACTCTCTTAAGCTCTCCAACAGATCTATACCCAACGCTGAACACGTCTCTGAAACATATATATATATATATATATAATATATATATATATAAAATATATATATATAGGCCCCTAGGACTTTCTTCAGACTACAAACCCCCCTACTCGATGCAGAGCTCGTAAGTAAGCTTGTGCCCTGCGCTTGGTTTTGAATTCGAGTATCGCTTTAAAAGTTTTGATTATACATACATGTACATGTATGGAACAATCACTTAGAGAAATACACCATGGCACGTGGGTATACTCAACTTCAATCTCTTACGATTACAGTAGCAATTGATCCTATAGCGTATGTACAAAAGCAGCCAATTATAGTCAGATTCACCGTATGTGCATTTCCAATCGCAATCGTAATTTATATAGCCCCACTTCAAGAGAAACTCCTCAGACTCGTTCAAAACCTGACAGCAAAGCACGCTCGAAAAGAACGCTTATTGAATTTTCATCTTAGACACCAGAGCAATTGAAATTTGAATATATGCTAAACACACCAGTTAGGCCCACAGAAAGATACCATGCATATAGAGAATAGTATATTCAACTTTCATCGAAGACATCAGTCATGCGTGAATGGTAACAAATATACGCAGATACCCAGAAATATATTTTTATGAACAGCAGCACGTGACCTATATTCTACTAGCCCGGGAACGACTAGAAGCACTAGAAACACACTTGTTCTGCCCATAAACACATTCGTTTGAGCTATAAAGTAGTCGTTGTTGGATTCCTTCGGAGAACCTGCAGGCCCTATATCAGTTACATGTTAATGTATGTTCACGCTGTATTCACAGGGAGCATGTCTTGCACTTTGTGTTAATAGGTTTTCATTGCCTCACAGCTGGTCGGTTACGTTGCCTATAGACCGGGTCCTGCGCTTTGCTGAACGTGTTGTCGGGAGCATCCCGAGATTTTCCTATCCTCGTCTCCAACTATATGCTGGACGTGCGTCACTGGCTCCCCTCCAGCAGTGAATCTCGATCTTACCTTACATGTATCATCGCTTGGTCTGGCGGTTCTCGCTATAGGTATCGCCCTATCCTATCTTCGAGACTTTTTCTATACTCTACTTTCAGTGCACCGGATCACTGGTTTCTCCGCTCAACATATATAGCACGTAGCGTAGACTTACTCATCGGACTCTGAGAGGTTCTATGCTTTACTGTCTTGAACACGTCTCTCTCTGTCACTGTCCCTCTCTGCCTCTCTCTGTCTCTGCCTCTCTCTATCTCTGTCTGTCTGTCTGTCTCTCTAACTTGAAATCGTAATTAACGACACTATTTATAACGGTAATTTGACGTTTAAAAAGTTGTGATCTCTTATGATTAAAATACTCTAGAACTAAAAATCCACATTTCGTATTTCCGGATGCATGCATCAACCGACGTCGTTATTAAAGACAAAGTTCTATGCAAAAGGTTAGTTAAAACCAATTTTATATGCTAAAAGTATCCAATTCACACAAATGCAAATTTTATATTCCTATAAAGCGAATAACGTAAAAAACTGATAAAAATAAGATGAAGCAGGTGAATGACGAATCGCCCGATTGGAGGGTTTACAGAACGGATCACCCTAGGGCTAAGCGGAGTCGTCCGTGCTCCGTCGTTGGCTGGAGCGTCCTATGCACCGATCGCCTATGGCTCCAACGTTGACCTGGGCATTCTTCTCGACTGCTGGTCATATACCGACGGCGATCTGATGACACGACGGTCTTGGCGCTCGGTGGCTGGATGGACGTAGGCGGTCCCGACTGGTGTTGGGACGGGATTTGTGGCTTCTGGTCGCTCCACGTACGTTGCTCTGGCGTACGGTGAGTCGCTCATGTCGACGGTCACTTGCTCTGATGCGATGTCCGGACGTGTGGGAGAAGGAGGGACCATCTGATAGGAGGGTCTTCTGGATAACATGCGAGCGGTCTGTGACGGGGGTTGGGGCGGGACTAAGGTAAATCGACGGTGGGGCTGCAGCGGAATCAATGGAGTGGTAGGCGGTGGATGCGTCGGTGGAAGGGCGATGGAAGTTGTAGCCGTGGTAGAGGGTGCAATAGATGGTGAGGTAGAGGCTGCTGCTGAGCTGTTGGTGGCCAAGTCTTTCGCCGTCTTCTTTTCGGTGACGAGAAGAGCCTTGAGCAAGAAGCCGTTGCTTGTTGTAGTCGGATCACCGACGTCGAGTGCGCCCTGGATGGATGTGATGAGGTAACGAACGAGAACGGCGATCGACAATTCGAGAAAGATCAAGAACAATGCTACGAAGAAGATGAAGGCCACAAGATAATCGGCCTTCTGTACCAGCACAGGTCTACGCAAACACACACACACACACACATCAAACAATCAATCCCAAATCAAGTTCCGTTCAGCAGTTCATTTATTCAACGCCAAAACAATTTCGATGAGAAAAGAGCAGAGAATAGAAGTAGGGACAAGGGAAGGGTAATGAAACGTGTCCCCATAACAACTGTGGAAAGTGTATGCCTATGGTTGAAGCGTCCATTCATTGACTTATTATAGGAGGTTTATATAGCGCTCTTCATGCTCAACTTAAATGTATATGACTATGTCATGTCAATTTATACATGTATGTATGTATGTATGTATGTATGTATGTATGTATGTATGTATGCACGTATGTACGTATGTATGTATCTATGCATGTATGTATGTATGTATGTATGTATGTATGTATGTGAAGTGCAAACAGTTAATAATAGGAAGATTGCCTTTAAGAATTGGTAGATGGATCGACTGAGTGGGGAACTGAAAGTGACAAACAAAGCAATGTCTAAGGAAGCCAAATAACTGTAGCAATAGTCAAAAGAAAGTCAATACAACACGTATACCAAGAATAAAACACCAGTGAGCGGAATACAAGATATATTACTTAGCAAGACGAAGGTGTAGCCAGGATAAACTATCAACAAATGTCGATAGAGACAAAGATGGTAACATCCTAATTGAGGAAGAAGCAATCAGATAGAGATATAAGACATTTAGCATATAAAACATGCTGAATGAAGAAAATCCAAGAGAGCTCTTAGAGAAAATTTGCCTTTTGAACAAAATCACCCGCATTGAGATCGAAACAGCTAGGCGTATAGAAATGACGAAGAACAAAGTGTCAGGATCATAGGGAATGATTGCCGAATTGTTGAAAGCACTAGACATGAAGAGGTCGATTGGCCACATTGATGCGCACATGTTATTATGCAAGTAACTCTTAGTCTCATGAAGGTAAAACGCGTGGAAGAGCCACTCCAACTGACCGACCTGCATCCGTCCTTGAAAATCGTGAGATCTTTCTGGTAGATGTAGTTGACGTTCTTAAGGTTATCGTGAACGTTGCTGTATACGCAGGGCCTGTTGACATTCAGGTTGCAGCAGCTGAACGGAACATCATCTGTCTCGTAGAGCCCGTTTCTCATCTTCTTCTGCTCCTTCGAAAGATTGACGTCGATGTACTCATCCGAAATCCAGTTCACCTGGAACCAATCCGTGTACTTCTCGTTTCCGCAGCACTTGAACTTCAACTGAAGCTGATCGATGTCTTGCTTGATCTTTGCATCTGTTCGGTAGCGCTTAAGTGCACCCATGAAGCCATTCTACAATCATATATATATATATATATATATACGCACGAAGTAGAGGCCCAGATCCAGAGGAGAGGTTCAGGTCCGGAGGAGAAGTCCAGGTCCTGAGAGGTCCGGTTCCAGAGGAGAAGTCCAGGTCCGGAGAAGAGGTCCAGTTCCGGAGGAGAGGACGAGGTTCGGAGAAGAGGAACGTGAGTAATACTGTATTGGCTGGAATAGACTGGTTGGAATCAAAATAAATAGACCCTAAGTGATTGACTCATGCTCATTCAAGTGCACAGTCGATCTATGCATTGAATTTATAATATTCTCATGAGCCTATCGTTATAAATTGATGATTTCATGGTCGAATAATAGTGGCAAACAACATCAATCAACAATGTTCTATGGACAACCATAAACCAAGATAATTTTTTTATAGAAACAACCGATGTCTTCAATCCCTCAGTTGAGTATACGTTGAGGCCGCTTTGAACTTTCGTGTCTTTTAATTCATAAACAATTTGTTAGCAGGACTCGTTGCATGATTATTAATAATCATTCAACATAGCCTGCAAACAAATTGTTATTAATCATAAGACACATTGATTACGATAGTCCTAATCCGTGAACGTGTGCATTTCCTACCTTAAACGTGTCGTCTATCAGTGACTGCTGAAGGAAGCAGAAAAAACAGCAGACAATCAGAAGAACGACGTCAGCCGATACGGCTTTATTGTACAGATCCAACTGAGATACCGAACGCTGACGTAGCGACGGATACATGCTGCGGAAAGCTACGTAAATGCCGAAGAGATTCAGCAACGTCGTTGCAATTCCAGCGATGACCAGGAGAAATGGGAGAGCCCCAGCATCATACCCCTCCACTAGGGACGTATACAGTCGAAAGTCCTTGCGATATCGAAAGCCGTGGTGGCTGAGCAATTTTGCGAGGATGACGCAACACGCCATGATGCCAACCAGTATCTTGCACAGCCGTACGCGGGAATTCTCCCTCAATACGATTGGGAAACACATCATGAATTGATTGTCGCCCAACGCATCAAACTTGGTAACACAAGTAGATCAGCCTCAGTCTACTACTAGATGACGCTATTGTTCCTCTTGTGATACGTCCAATGTCATTATTGCGTCATAAATATTAAATAATCATCACAAATGCCACTGTTTCATAGTTTGATCATAATCTTATGGTTCAAAATTTCATAACACTATTCATAAGCTTGGCGCTGGGCATTGACTTATTCACGAACGCTGCGACAAGTAAGAGGGACTGTCACAGAAAGTTGTAAAATGGAGATCAAGGTACTGCATGTTAGAGAAACTCTGTACAGTAATGAGCAAAGGAGCTGCTAGTTTAAGGCAAGTTTAGTTTAGGCCGATGGGTGGTCAGCATTGCAAAACATCCGCAGGTCTACAAAGGCAGCAGCTGTATGATGCATTGTCTCAACTCCACCACTGTTTGGGCTTTGTCAGTGCCAGCCCCAAGCCTGGAGAAACGAGGAGGGCGACACCAAATCATCTTCCCCGATATGGAACGGTGTGGTTACAAAAATTCAACAGCAGGGATGCGTCGTCTCATTCCTTTGCGGTTGATGGCAATTGACAAGAGCAAATGTTCTACAGCGTACACTGATCACTGTCACTCGATCAATCGTTGCTACGGAATTGAATTGTCCCAGAAAAATGCACCATCTTAAATAAGAAACATCAGTGCTACTATTTTTACTAGAAAAAAGGTGCCGTAACGCATGTGTAGGGGAGAATGTCCTGCATTGGGTCAATTTTTACATTTTAAAGCACAAAATTGGTGTTAGTTGTAGTACTTGTATTTTGTTTAAATTACCAGAAACATCATCGACTTATGGGTCGAATACGGTTAAATAACAATATTGTTCCAAGAGTAAACTCAAAAATATTAGTGTTTTCTTTGCTGGTAAAAAAGTGTCCCAATGCAGACCACCATGGGGAGCATTGGGACACAGCGTGGGGAGCATTGAGTCAATTTTTACATATTGATGCACGCAATTGGTGTTAGTTTTAGTACTTGTATTTTCTTTTAATTATCAGACACAGTAACGTTTATGGATCGAATGTGGTTACACAACAACGTTGTTCCAAGAGTAAACTCAAAAATATTAGTATTGTCAATTAGGCTACTGGTACAAACTGTCCCAATGCAGACCACCATGGGGAGCATTGGGACAAAGCGTGGGTCAATGTTTACATCTGAATGCACACAATCGGTGTTATTTGCAGCATATGTATTTTTTTAGATTTTTAGAAACAGCAACGTTTTATGGATCGAATATGGTTATACAAAAAATTGTTCCAAGTGTAAACTCAAATAATTTTCTGACTGGTAAAAATTGTCCCAATGCAGGCCATCAATGGCCATTGACTAACTTTTTTGATAGTAGCACAACTATGTTGTACACGACCTCCAAACTTTACCACATGCTTCATAATATATTGTCCTAAAGTAGTTTACAGAAATTGTAGGCTAAATTAGCACAAAGCGTCTTGTGCGTTGACTGGCATTAAACGAGTAATATTTACTTTTCTTACCTAAAAATAAAGATTTGCCGTTTATCTGTTAGACGCTATCTTCTTGTCTGCCTAAGACATGATAATCATCTTCGCGACATTAAACACGTTCACTAGGTGACGCATGTCCGATACAATGATAGGCTAGGCCTTGATACCGCCACTGACCCAATGCAGGACATGACCCAATGCAGGACATTCTCCCCTATTGTCAAAAGAAATGTCGCTAAAATTAGCTACAGTATCAAACAAAATAAATGTTATAGGACACAATGATCACAATCTATACATTTACTTAGAAATTTTAGAACGTAACAAATTGAATCGTTAGGCCTAAGTGTTTATATCAATTCCAGAGTTTTTGCACAAATAATATTTATATTGTTTACTTATAGGAAAAAAGGTCTCGGAACGCCGTTCCGGCTGAAAAAACACTGAGAAACAGTACGTCGGTTCTTTTGGAAGGGGATGGGACATGTCCTTGAAAGGTTCAGAGGTGAAAGTGTCTCGACTAGCCAATCCAGAAATCAATTGCGTTCGAGAACACTAATCTTAATAATAGTCCAGAAACAGTTTTACCGGCCAGTCTGAACTTTTGCGGGTTCAGCCCTTAAGGCATCGGCCTGAGAATATCACTATAAATTACGTACATTATACGATAGGTTTTAAATAAGACATCTGAACAAGTAGATTAACGTTCCGTTTGAATGATGTAGGCCTACTTGTACTCGAAATTGTAGGTTAATAGTGACTGCTCGTGGCCGACCACATAATTATTAGATTGTTCCAAAACCTTGAAATTTGTGAAGGCACATTTTTAAACGGCTGAATCCGTTGCAAATGCCTTTTTTTGCCCACAGTAACATGTATATGTAGATGGTCAACACGTCCTAAATCGATAGCAATCGCGTAGGGCCTAAACACCGGTGTCTCTAATCGGAAATAACCGACAAAAATCAAAGAAATTGCTCTGATACGGCAAATGATGAAGAACGCTAACCTTAGACGGAGACCAATCCCAAGACCGTTCCTTTAAGACTAAGACCGTCTCGAGACAAAGACCACGATCTCAAGACCACATCCCTGTCCAGATCATCCAGGACCTTGGCTCTCAGTTGTACTGTGGTTGGTGGTTCAACTAGCAGCCTAGTTCACACAAGTACAGGCAGAGGCGGCGATCTCACTTGACAGGTGGGGGTTGACACCCAATGACAGTAGGAAATGTGAGGGACACATGCATAAATTGCCCCCTCTCTGAGTACAGGCCTTGGTCACCTCTAGAATTAATTATTGTAACTCAATCCTCCTTTGCCTCCCTGAATCCACCCTCCAACCTCTTAGGCCTATCACTGTTCTCCATCAAGACGCAAAGCTCATTACGCACTAAACTCCTCGTGATCACATCACCCCGCTGTTCATGAACCACACTGGTTCCAGTATAAGCCCGCACGTGGGTAATGAACTTGGGTTCGGACAGAGGCTGGAAGAGAGTGAGATATACAGCACTGATTTTTGTGGGACTCCTCTTAACATTGTCCTTCAACTAGAATATTTGTTGCCCATGTCCACCTTTTGTCTTCTACCTAAAGCCAACTTTTAAACCAAGTTAGTATACCTGCTCTCTAATCCAGCATGTTTGTAATATTTTGGCAAGCCTGTACAGTGTACATGTATAAATGAGGTATTCTGTCGAATGCCTTTGAAAGATCCAGGTAACTGACATCAACGGGTATAACAAAATAAATTACTTCAACTTCAAAACAATGAAGCCTAACTTACGCATTTTCATATCCAAGTAAGGTAAGTGTAAACAAAAACAAGCATCTAATTTAAATTACTTTTTGTATCAGTAATTGTATGTCGTATTTCGCATACTGGAAAGACTTATCAACACTGCTACTAGCCAATGCAATCATGACAATGATTATTAAGAATTCTCTCAATGGCAATTAGCACAGACACTTTCAAGAGAATAAAACACAAGCTTTTATTATTACAAGTTTGATCTAGTATAGCAAAGCAACACTTCAAAAAACAATGAAGCTTAACTTAAGCATTTTCATATCCAAGTAAGGCAAACTTGTGTAAACACACACAAGCATCTAATTAAAATTACTTTGTATTATTAAATGTAAGCTGTATTTCGATTACTTGACAGACTTAACAATACAGCTGAATGTTGGATACAAATTACAGGCCATTGGCTCATTGGATGTTTTAGTCGAAATATACAGTATTAAAGTAACAATTATAGGACCGAATTAGAAATCAAATTCAATTTTAAAGGAATAATTAAAAAATAATTGATAATAGAATTACAGTCAAAATGTAATTGCACCAAAATTACTTATACAAACAAGTACTTGCAATTGTAATCCAATTACTATTAAAAACATATAATAATTGAATTACATTTGTAATGAAGATTATTGATCCACTACTAAATTTCTTGAAGACCTTTATGAATGAGTGAAATCTGATTTTCCTGTTTAGTTCTGTCACTGTAGGGATAATGCTTCACAACTGGAACCATATTTCTACAAATTTGCCATTAATATCATAACCACATTTGCAGTGTTGGGTAAACTCAGACAAGAAACGAGTTAAATCAAAACTCAACTCGTGCACCTCAAAATGAGTTAAAACTCAAACTCAAATCATCCTCTGTGAAATGAGCTCAAACTAAGTTGTTAAATGAGTTAAATCATCAACTCGCACATGTCTCATGCTAGCGCGTTCTAATCGAACGTTGTACAAATACACAGTTACCACGAAATGGTATCAGCTTATTATTACTAATTTACTGGTATTACTGTTATTATTATTAATATTATGGATAAATCAGTTTATTACTACTGAGTCAAAGTAAACAGCACAGTCCACATGTTTAACATCCACCGCAGCTTGAATTGAATTGTGGGTGAGATATTGCTGCCATAGATGCATTGATGCCAAATAGTGAGTTGAGTTTAAAATTGAGTTATAACTCAAACTCACAGAAATTATGAATTAAATCAAACTCATAACTCACACTCTTTGAGGTGAGTTAACTCAAACTCATAAATCACAACATCTGAGTCAACTCATACCCAACACTGCACATTTGAGACCCATCGATATTCAGCTGCAAACTATAAAGCAGTATTAATTATACTAATTTGGAAGAATAAAAAGATAAGTGCAAGCTGAATGTCGTCTGTCTCTGTCTGTGTGTCTGTCATTTGGAGACAGTCCAGCATACTGACACATACCATAAGCACCTCAAAACCAATCCACACGCAAGTAATTGTTATATAAATAAACATAATCTCACATACATAAATCTTGCAGACGAACATACATACTAGCACACACTCGGATGCCAAAATTTCCAAAAGCTATATGTGTAAATGGAAACTCTCAATTTGTTTGAGATGTGGCAAGGCTGCTGAAGAGGTCCATGACCTCTGCATAGTGACAACAATAATAATAATCTTTTTCAAAGAAAATTAAGCTATAGTATTAAATAGCAAGGACTGGAAATTCCATTTACCACTGTATTCAAACTGTTTCTGAGACATTCCTGCCACATTTAAGACGAATTGAGCAGCAAATAGAACACCATTAACAGTCACGTGACTAAGGCTACATATTAGACAGCATGCATTTTGATCACCATAAATCACAGTGCAACACATCATTTTCTTAATAAATGCAACTCAGATTGTCACTTACAGTATGTTCCAAAGCCCACAAATACTTAATTGCTGCTTTATGTCTACCAGAAAACACAAATATTACTATGATCCCCAATTTAGCCACAGTTTAAAGCTAACTGACACTCTTTATTTCTGGATTAAGCTTAAATTAATAACAGTTGGCTGTAGGGCCCGTACATTAACCAACAGGTTCAACACCCTGTTTAATAGCACTGTAAGCACAACCTCTATGCTCATTTGTCAGTTAATCTAATTACTGATCTTCTGTACTATGTGCAGATCACAATGATCTCTTAAGCACTCTCAAAGGAGTAAGATGACAATACTTGTTGATCTGTTTGTTGCTTTTATACAGTGGACCATTCACTACTTTAGCATCAGTGTACTTCATTTTAACATCTTGAGCGATGGGGAATGATTATTTAGTCTGTTTGGAAGGTTACTATAATAAATTAAGGTATAATCTTTATCAGTAGATTTAGAATCAAGAGTGGTCTGTAAGGTGTTTTCAGATAGCGAAAACGTTATATCCAAAAAATGCTTTCTGTACGCAATAAGCTGTGAATTTAAACTCTAATGAGTGTATTGAAATATTCAAGTAACTTTAATTATAGGGAATGATCCATAGCCTAAACAGGTCATCAATGAAATGAAAGTCATTCCAAACTGGCGACAAGTGTTTCTTATGAAAATTCAAAGAATTTGAACATCATAATGCTTGCTATAAAACTGAGGAAGTTAGAGGACTTATGGCATCAAATGTATGCCTAGTCTGGGGCATCATTTGAGATAGGTTTGGCACTGCTGAAGCTTAACTTTAATTGAAAAATTCCTAACACATATCCAATAAAATATTTAGATTCAAAACAATGGAATTAATAAATCCTTCAATCTACTCAAACATCATAAACACCACTTAAATACTGACAACTGTACATTTCTATGAAAGTACAAATTAACAATTTGTCAGATGAACGTGAAGCAGTTTGATGAATACCATATTTTAACTCTGACACAAATTTATTTATTTATTAAGGAAAAGGCAAATAATCAGCAATATGTTAATCTGCATAAAAGCCACTCAATGCCATTCATTCTAAGTCAGTGACTAGAAATTCTGCCACACAGAAAGATGTTTCTGTTGAAACTTTAACAAAACAATCTCATCCAACAAATCACCGCGGTTCTGGCCTGGATCGCCGAGAAAGCTAAATACAACTATGACAGAGGTCGATGCTTTGTGAAAATCCTGATAAGTACCACATTCTGACAAGTACCACATTCCGATAAGTATCGCTGAAACAGAGGAGGTTCAGCATCAAGTCCATGGTAGAAAATTTGAAAATGCTGCCACACCAACAAAGAGATAGAGATGAAAGTAGATCAAGACTGAACGACTTAACCAGCCATTGTTATTCCAGGCATAGTCTGTGTCCACCTGATCCCTTGCATCTACACAAGCTGAAGTTCCATTGCTCTCGCTGACTGGAAGTTCACTGGCTGCTGAGTCAGACTTAATGCTTGTCTGCACATCATCCTCAGAGACTGTGATGCTTGCAACAAACCAGTAAATGATTGGACAAGACGAGGCAATGAAGCGTGTCAAGACCTAAAGTAGAACAGATGCAGACAGTTTTTAAAAGCATATGGGGACATGTTAAGTTAGACATAATCAGTATACTAGGAAATAATGTCATGACATAGAATCTCAACAACATAGAATCTCATCAATTATTTTGTCTACAGTTTCGATGCTTATGAATTTCTAAATTGCATAACCATTTATAAGTAACAGAAATGTACAATGCATTGAAATCAAATTACTTCTGTGGCACTGATATCACTGATAAATGATCAGATATGCTACAATACCCATTTAAATGTAACTCTGAACATGCATGCCATTTGTCAATTGTCGATAGGAATCAGTTAGTTGGTTCCACGCTTGAGCCCATAACTGGTGACTTTTTTCAGCTTACTGTGCATAGTTTTGCTAGCAGATGCATTTTACTCATTCACTATGACATTTAGCATCATTTACACAGTGAGTGCCTCTGAGTAGATATCTTGAAGAGGCGCTTTGTAATTGCTCGATTACATTACATTACAACACAATCACAGTCCATTTCTGTATTAAGCAAATTTTCGCCTGAAGTGAAACTACAGCCATGTTGAAACCGATTGCAGATCAGCTGAAATCCACCAAGGCAAAGGAACCAGTTCAGTCAGTCACACTACAAAGGGTAATCAAGTTGAAACATGGGCTGGTAATAGGATGAGATGGAACCTAATGCAAGAGATCGAGATCTTAGATATAGGAAACAAGAAATCATCATGGATTCCATGTTGCGAGTATATGAGGAGTAGATCCCAGATGCTAGCTTAGCCCACAGAGGAGGGCAAGGTCATTCCAAGCAGAAGGCTTCTTAACAGCAAACACCCAACTCAGTTGGGCTACCGCAGTCAGGCTCTTATGAAAAAAAAACATCTAATTGCTCTGTAGAGCACAACGAACAAAGCGAGACAGCAGATATGTGTGGGCTATATGTGTGAAATTATGGTATATGAATATATCCATTAAACTGCACAATAAAATATTTAGTTTCAATGCAACATACCTGGATGTGCATGAATAGAACCCCAAACACAGCTAATGAAGCCATGTGCACGACGTACACTAAACAGGACTTCTTCTTTATTCCAAAGCTTCCAGTTCTCAAGGGAATAACATCGTCAGTTTTCTTGTCATTTTGGATAATCGGATCATGCAGTCCCAGGCTTAGATTATACAGTGGGTTCCACATCAAGTAGTATACTGTCGTATATGCACAAAGACACATCATTGGTAATGCAAGAAGGAAGTTGGGAAACTGCTTCAACTCATAGTAGCTAAGAAATCCAACACTCCAGTGATTCTGCTGCACGTAAGAATATGACATCGGCACTGACTGATGACACCATTTCGACAGTCCAGCATGAGGCATTTTATATTTCTGGTTGTTTCCATAGTTCAGTATGTGAGTTGGCATGTCCTTGTGGCTTGCTAAGGGGTTGCAGAAGATTATGTAAGAATAATACTGGTAAAGAAGAAATGACGACCAGCATAAAATAGACATTATGGCAGCTTTGCCTAATGAGATGAAAATCATCGCAACCAGCTGAGTTACAAATGCAAAATGAGTTTGAAATTGTTTACTATACACTGCAATTTGAAAGTCTTTGAGAATCTTATACCAAATGAAAGCACAATTGATAAGGCCATTAGATCTGGCCAAAGAACTAGCAGCAAACAGCAATGCAGATAAAGGAAGACTTCCCGCTTCCAACATGAACATTCCTGCATATGTAAAGAATGCAAATGTCGTCTCCGAGTAGGGTGCCGAGAAAAAAACACTAGCAGGATTAACGCAGTACAACTGCGCAGCTTTGTATGCGATCGTTTCACTACTCAGAACCCTGCTACCAAGGCGATACAGAATGTCTGCTGACATAACAAACAATACCAAATTTACAGAAAATGCAGCTACAAGTAGGCTATTCGAATAGTTCATGAAGAACTGTAGCGGTAGGAGAAGGGTATTCGCAGTGACCCTTGTAAGAAGTGGAAACAGCGGGAAAAAGGCCAGTGCATTTTCATAAGTGTAGCCATACTCAGCAACATGCAAAAAATATAGAGCATCCCATCTCCGAAATCCCCCAAGCAAAAATGTCACGGCATGGTCCACTGCATTTGTCTTGTGTACTATAGGTGGATTAAATACTTTGGCATCATGATCTGGAATCAGATAGTTGAAACATATCTAAAAAAACAATCAAGTTTTTTTACAGCAAAATAAAACTTTCTCATATCAAATCACTTAAACCGCAAATATGCTATTACAATTCAAGCTCAAAATCTCCAAACTTCCAACGCGCCACTCCAGAGTAAAGCGCAGGGCAATGAGGGCACCAACTTATTCAAGATCGCTGAATATCAAACTTCAATTTCTCCAGATCACATAATGATAACCGTTATATCAACACAGCTGTTAAAAGATATGCATAGTTAAGCAAATGCATATATATTAGAACCTGAAATAACAGTTGCACATACTTGTATTAAGGCGATAAATAGACGCGCCTGCAACGCGAAAGATCGAACAGACTTCAACCGAACACTAGTCGCCATGTTGTTTTCTCCATGCATGCTTTCAGAAAAAGATTATAAATATAGGCTGACTTTAACGTAGATAGAAACTTCACGACACGAAAGTGTCAGTCAGATGTTAGTGGCCTGTCAGTGGTCGTTTGGAGCAACCATAGATATCATTAACGGATTAATGAACATTAATTAGGCTATTATATGGGGTTCAGCTGGCAGTGAGCAACATAATTCAGAGTTTAGAAAGCGATACTATTCCTCGCACAAAAGTGATTTAAAACAATCTAATGGAAACAAAAAAATTTGCAAGTAGAACGTTTACTATATTTACGCTGGAACTAATGTAAACCTGGAACTAATATATTAGTTCCAGGTTTATGCTATGAGGAACGAGCGGAATCATCTCAGCCAGTTTTTTAACTCTCAATTATTGGCTTAATGTTTATAACGTGAAAGCCAGCATGTGTGCATGCTGATATTGAAGGCCGATTGTTTATAAGTACGGGCTGGACGCGGGCTGCTATTAGGGGCCGTTCACATATTATATAACGCATATAATCTCAATTTTTTGACCAACCCCTACCCCTAATAACGTTATATGACAGCAGCTGTGACCCCCCACCCCTATATTATATAACAGATTTGCTACCTACCCCCTACCCCACCCTAGTCTATAACCACATTAAAAGAAATATACAATCGACATAATTGTATTGCACAATTTGAAACTTTTATAACAATACTGTGTTAGTTAGCATTTTAATAGTAGTGATTCAGCTGATAATTTCCTTTATCTATTTCAAGAACTGCAGTAAAAAAAATCATCACATGCCCAATTAGCTATGTAACATATTATAGCCATCTTAAAATTGTGTACTCTCTAGCTCGTGCCAATGATGATTAGACCGGACGTATGGAGTTCCTCTGCATCTTAATAATCAGACTTTTAATGGCACTAAGTTCACTTTTTATTACGGCAACTAATTGGGTAGTCGACGATTGTTACTATGTATCTACATGTAGGCCTACTAATACAGCATGATAATACATGGTAGTGATGTAAATTCTATATAAAACACCATTTTAGTTTCCGTCCTGTTTGCAATAGAAATGAGGATTAGGCCTACAGTATCACACAGAATGGCTTGGATTGAATATGTTGCACTATCAAGTATTTATCGATAAGTTCGCCGTACAACTCTACCGATTTAATAGCGTACGTACGTATGATGTATATAGAGTGTACACTACAGCTACAATTGGGTATTTAAGCAAACATATAAACTATTTCCACATACTATAGAAAATGAAATCAAACATCTTGATAATATCTATCAAAATAATTATTTAAAGTGAATTAATTAAAATTTAAACTCGAATCAAAACAAAGCATACAGAATGAATTTAAGAGCGTTTAAGGCTATGCACAGGAAATTGTTAAAATTGTAAACAGGAAATTGTTAAAGTGGATTTATAAATAGAAGTTAGAACATCAAATCAATTCGCCAGGTGGCAGCTAATGGTGCTAGTTTTGGTTCACAACGTATTGTGAACTTCGATTAAACAATGAACGTCCGTGGTACATGGAATTTCCAATTGGCAGGTAAACAGGCAAAATAGCATAAGCCGAATATTTTTTGTTATACAGAGGCGCAACAAGAACAGATGTCCAGAATTTTATGAACAAATTTTCTTCTGATTGTCAAAAAAGGAAAATTATAACTATAAAGATACTTAAAACTATATATTAGAACGAAGGAAAGTATAATTTTTCACTAATTATGCATTCCACAAGATGAAAAGCTCTGGTAGAATCATTATATTTATTTTTTAAAATATGTTTAAAAACATTAACTTGAAACGATCCAAAGCTTTATGCTTCTTCATTCTCTCATGGAGAAGCAAAAATGCTCCTTCGTGGAACAAATAAGAGAGCATAGCATATGGATCTCGTCATTCTGTTCAATGGATATTCCATTAAGATCCAGCTCTTCTTCCTCTATCCAATCTACATTAACCATTTTCTTCGATTGCGATTGCAACCATTAGTTCACATTGCCTGCGTGCAACGACTCTTTGTGACCTGAAGCGCTTTGACGGAGTAATTGATTCCTGCTTGTGTGTCATAGAATGTCTGCCTCACGTACCACAACTCCAAAAATCACACAAAACGTAAAAGTGACAATCTTAAAAGTAAGAATGCAATGATCATAATTAATGTTAAATTGTGGCAACAATGAATGCTAATTATGTATAACTTGTTTAATTGAGTGAATGTTTTAAATAAAGTTATGCATTTTGATGTTTGTTTTGTATGTTGTTAATCTTTGCCATGCAATCAGCCAACTGGTTGATTGCACGCCCAGAAGCCACCACGTGGAGGTGTTGACAAAGGTCTCCGCAGTCCATTCACTTCAGCTCCCAAGCAGTAAGATTTCGTCGTCAATTTGGTTTACCATTATAGGACTTCCAAGTTCCAATATTAAAAAATTTGAATCATTTGCTTTTACTTTTCGATGGAAACGCAAGACAAACATTCCCGTTGGTACGAAACGTGAAGAGTCGCAACTCAGGGACTTGAGAATATGTAAAAAGAGCAGAAATACACAGCTATGTAGGACGCAGAGCCTATCAAACAAAAATTGGGCGAATAAAAGATGACTGGGTATAATATGTAAAATTTAATTGGAAAGTCAACAAAGCGAAGGAGAGGACGAGACATCAGCGACATAGAGAGAAAAAGTGATATATTAGTAACAAGCAAGAGATATATTATGTCAGAGACAGACGGAAAGAGAAAAGTAACATTAAAAAGAATGATACAGACAGAGAATATAAAGATCGATGATAGACAGGCACTTAGGCATATATAGACAGACAGAGAGATAGACAGACAGACACACCGACACACAGGTAGATAGAGATGCAGGCATACATACAGATAGTTAGACAGATATGCAGGCAGACAGATAGGCAGGTGAACAGACAGACATGCATATAATTAGGCAGACAGACAAAGATGCATACATACATAGATATAATGAGATACAGGCACAGACATATATGCATATATACATACATACATACGTACATACATACATGCATACATACATACATACATACATACATACATAGAGACCGATAGATATACATATAGGCCTATACATATATAGACAGATTAGAAAGGTAATTACGGTAATTAAAGGTAATTAGAAAGACAGACAAATAGAGGAAATACTAGTGTGACGACTAAAGTGGTTATGTTGACAAAGATTCAACAGGCATGACACTGAAAGTAAAACTCTAAAAAACAATAATAAGGGAGACGCACAGAGAGTATTGAGAACGAGATATGTAGTTAAAATAAGCCAGCGATTGGAATTTCTACGAAGCAGAGATTTATAATCACTTTTGTCATTAAAAAGCGCGAAAGGGCTTAATGATACGTGACGATTTGGTTACCTTCGAGTTATAAAGTGAAAATGGAAAGTAGAACTGCTTGAGAGACTTGCCGTGAATGGACTACCCAGATGCATTTATTTTGATCCTAAGGCCTTACAGAGAAATGTGATGCATTTGGCTATCACTTTTCTCAAGCATGGAGTTGTGTGTTGATCGCAGACCTCAGGTCAACACCGAACTATCTTTGAACTCCATGATGATGATCTCTTATTTTCAGACTAAATGAACCGATTCGTTCGAAAGAAGCAACAGATCTTGCTGTTCGTAATGACATCGTGTGCTGCATGTAAGGTGGGCAGGTGGCAGCACTTGCCCTTCAAGACTTGGCAGCAGATTTGCATACGGTTGGCCATTCTCTACCGATGTATCTAGGTATCTAAGATGGTAAGTTATTGAATTGTTTATGTGTGACGACAATCAACAGAGACAATGGACAAAACCACGGATCTTAAACATACGTGCATTCACAGTAATCCCTAAAAAAAGACAGCGATAAAAGAGACACTAAAAAAACAGAGTCGAATTAAGAAATAAAATAAAATAGGCCTAGAGATCTAAAGTAAAACTGGGAGTACGACATATTACACCGAAATCAGAGAAAGACAGTATTAAAATATTAAGTTGTTAACAGAATCTAACCCAATGGATTCGCCTTCGAGAGGTTTAGCGCCTTCTAGAGGTTCTTTTAAGCGCTATAAAAATAGCCTAATGCATACATACATACATACATTCTTTAGCGTAGGTATCACTCTTAGTGTCCAAGACATCGATCCATGGTCACTTAATTCAAGTGAACTCGCCATCAAAATTCATTATCCAATGGACGATCCAGCATAACTCCAACAGACCGAAAACAGAAAGCCAGAATACAGTGGACATGCAAGTTGAAAGTGATAGTCTTACGCCACACCAGTGTGGCCTACAGGAGTAAATAGAGAGAAGAGCGGTATGCAGATGGCGGCAAAGAAAAGAGAAGGGGAAACACAATTAATGACAGCGAGGCTTAACGCATGCTTAGATAAGTTGGATAATATTACATAGATAAATCTGGATAATATTATCTTGATCGATACCAGGTCATTAGTATTTTCTATGCAGCTTGAAAAATTAATCAACAACCCATCTATCGGATTCGTCTTAAAGCTTCATAAAAACTCAAACTAACCTAGCATCCACGAGAGTCGGTCAACTGGATCGTCTTCATCGCTCCTGTCCGGAATTGTGATCCATCGAGTGGCGAGGGTCACTCTCCAGTGCTACACTGCATCAAAGGTCTCGAAGCAAGCAAATGAAAGATCCAAAGACAGATTAAAGTCCTGGCAGAGAGCATATGGAAAGTATAATGACAGTCAGAAGAAATGACCATGTCAGGGATTGACGGTGCTAGAGCTGACAGAGCTGACAGGCGGACGGACTAGCTGTTGTCCTCGAATACAATTCGAGAGCAATAGCTAGAGCCACATATCAGATAACAGATTTGCGGTGTCAGTGGCGACGGTGCCATATCTTACGGAGCTTCCAGTCCGGGCAAACTCACCAGAATTGAAAGATCCAAAACAGATTAAAAGTCGGAACAGATATCTAGAGCATATGGAAAGTATACTGACGGTCAGAAGAATGACCATGTCAGGGATTGACGGTGCCAGAGCTGACAGAGCTGACAGGCAGACGGACTAGCTGTTGTCCTCGAATACAATTCGAGAGCAACAGCTAGAGCCACATATCAGATAACAGATTTGCGGTGTCAGTGGCGACGGTGCCATGTCTTACGGAGCTTCCGAGAGCTTCCAGTCCTGCAAACTCACCAGAATTGAAAGATCCAAAAACAGATTAAAAGTCGAGACAGATATCTAGAGCACATAGAAAATATACTGACGGTCAGAAGAAACGACCTGTCAGGGATTGTCGGTGCTAGAGCTGACAGAGCTGACAGACGGAAAGGGCGGGAAGTATCAGAACAGCCGGAGTTCTCTGACCTGTGTAATTTATCAATACGCTGATGTTGTGTAAATTTACATAGCACTTGACTTGAGTTTCTTAAAGTCGACAAAACATTGTAAGGAAAATAATGTAAACGCCCGTATACAGGTTAAAAATGTTTTAGGCCTACATGCATAGACTGTTTGATAGCGTTGTCTGGGTTTATGAAGTCCACAATTTTTAAAATGTAAGGGAACTCGTTGCAGGGCTATGCCAATCGCCATTGGACACTAGACGTTATTAGGCCATACCTACAGCAACCTATCCCAATACTATAGGTACTGGACACCAACATCAGTAGGCCTATACATCGCATTCACAGCAAGTCAGAGTGTTATAGCTTAACCTATCAATTCTGTACATTAGTTGGTACCAGAGGTGTAACAAGTCGGGGCTGGGGCAGCGGCCTCAGTTCTAAACCTGGGGCAAAACCTATTTGGTGCTCATTGTCCACCAGTGCCCCCAAATCTGTCCGATTTTATGTTTTTCCAATCGCTTCTTATATTTAATGATTAGGGTATTGTGGGTGAATAAATCTCCAATGGTTTAAAGTTTCATTTTACAATTTGCTCTTGCTTATAACGGCATAAAAAACTGTAATTTGCATAACGGAAAAAACTGTCATTTGCATAACGGAAGAAAGATCAAGCGTGCACGAGACCTATGTAGAACTACAGAGCGACACAGTCTTTCATCAGTCTACATCATCAAGAGAGCAACTCCACGCAAGTCTTCCATGCTAGGAACTTCTCATTACAGAGGAGTTGGCTAGGAGGCGCATGTCCTAACAGATATTTCCAATCAAATTTGTGCCCCGGCAGTTATATGGGCCCCGACTTCAATGTTGTAGACCAACCAGGCAACCACTAAACTACTCTGCATGCAAAGATGAATATTCTACTGTCAGAAATTTTCTGTATTTTGATTGGTAACATTATAGATAAAATGAATAACCAATTGCTGCTGAAGTTGATCCTGGTGCAGTTGTGTTACAAGACATAGTTATTGAACATTTATCACAGCTGGATGACAAGTTGCAACACTACTTTCCAAGTCAAACTCTTTCTGACAAAGATTGGATCCGAAACCCATTTCATATGCCAGTTGATATGTCTAGCTTACAATTGCCGGAAAAGGAACAGCTTATTGACATTGCCGCTGACAGTACACTGCGATTGAAGTTTCAGGAAATGAATTTAGTAGAGTTCTGGATTATTGTCGAAAAAGAATACACATTGATAGGTAGCAAGGCAGTCGGAATATTGCTTCCCTTCAGTACTACTTACTTGTGTGAGAAAGCATTCTCGTCAATGACACTGATCAAAACAAAAGACAGAGGGTGTTTACAGACACTTGAAAACGACTTACGAGTGTGCTTGTCAACTGACGTTAACGCTCAAATTGAAACACTTTCAGGGTCCTTGCAAAGCCAGCCGTCACATTAGCTCACTATTGGTCACTTGACTAGTAACTATTAACTAAATTAGTAAAATAAATTATAGCTCTCGTTCTTCTTTATTGACTGTTTAGTTTTGTAACTTTAATCTCATTTAGAGGTGCTTTTAATCACTTTCTTTTAGTCACGTTTTTGCATAAATGACAGATACTTCTTGACATCAATAGTGGCATCAATAAAGAATTTCTTTGGCATAAGATTCATTGCTACTGTAGTCCTGTGTACATGTAGTTAACTTGTATTGACAGAGAACGGTATAGGCGTGTGAATGATTGGGTTTGATATTAATGTTACATTTGTCACAAAAACTTGTATCTTTGTAGGGTTGTAATAGTATTGTAAGTATATCTACATACTATATAGTAAGATTTACTAGTTAAGCATCATACGTTATTTTAAAGTGAAATGGGAGCATTTCAGTTTCAGTGTGCCGTTTACTGTTTGGTATCTGACTAATGTGCCTTGCCCAGAGAAAGGTTGGGAAGCACTGGTCTAGTGTGACGGGGGCCCATAGTATAGCATAGGGCTCAACAGCAGCATGCAGGTTCCTTAATTTCAGTTTTAATTGCAGAAATTTAACTTCAGTTTAAGATGCAACTAAATGCTGCTTACTTACTTAATGTGTTACAGTCTTTAATGAATAGAATTCTGGGTTTCATACACAACACCCACTACTATTATTACCTCTCCTACTTCAAATCCTGTTTGACCTTCAGCCTATAGTGTTATGACTGATGGACTACAATACTCCTACTCAGAACCACTCTCTATATGAAGGTCTTGATGCAGTTGCAGAAGATTATTTAACTCAGGTCAGAACGGAGCAGAATACAGTTTCCTCATATAATTGACTTCTGCTCTTGACTCAATTCTTGACACCAATAATAATATATGGTGTCTACGTCCTACATGATTTCTTTATTTTTATTGCAGATATTTCTTTCATGCTTGAAACACTGAAGACGTTAACCTATATACATTTGTTACAGTTTCAAATTAATACAATTAATACATCTGTCAATTGATAAGCATGTACATTATTGAATTGGAGACCTGATGATGTGGGTGAAATTGTATAGTAATAATTTTAATAAACTGTCATTTGGTGCATAAATACATTATTTCATTTTACATTAGGCATTCCTAATTATTACTGTCGCAATGTTCATCTACTGAACTCCGGTAGACCAAACTTTAGACTCATGTCATGTCAAATTGAAAATGCAACAACCCTGCACTCGTCACACAATAAACACATAGAGCCTTTAATGTTGGCATTACTTTTAATCAATGCTAACACCCAACATGAATGGAACATGTAGGTGTATAGAATGCCTGCCAAGAAAATTATTCAGATGTTTCACATATTGCAGCAGATCTTTTTTATAGAACACTTGGCAAAGTAGTGAAGGTAACTTGATATTTTATTTAAGCAGTCTACGCATATGAAAACCATGACGTAACAATAAGTTAACAGAAATGAAATACATCTCCGGTGCTAGGGTCTGAAAAAGCTTACAGGTTTCGGCTTAGGTCCGGTATTCTGAAAACTGGACATTCTAATGCATCTTGCTGGAACAGTCGTTGGCATAAACTAGTCTAGAAAAGCAGTGAAAATTGAACCGAATGGAACTAACGTCAAAACAAAATAGCACGAAAAAGCAGCAATACTTTTGTCGCTAGTTTGATTCCATGCTGCAAACTGCTATATAATTAAATATTAGAGTATAGTGTCAGGAACTCATGCATTGAGCCAACAACGTCAACAGTGCAGCTGGCAGTTGAGCTTCAGTAACGTTGACGTGTCACGGAACTACCAAGGCCGACCTCGGTTCGGCGATAGGTTGTACGGTAGCCTCCCCCTCTAGGAGGTAAGGTCGAAGAATATGACGAAAATGAACTATTTAACAGAGCTGATGGCTTGTACACTCTCTTCTCTGGAAACAAAATACAAAATATGTGTAGAAGTATCTGCATGTGAATACTTTTGTGAGAGTCAACTAAGTGAGTATATTGTCAAGAGTTCAACTGAATAAAGTGCCTCAATAAACAGGCAGCAAAACTTGTAAAAAATTAAGTGTTGCATCCATTAAACCTTAGAAACATTTGCACACTATGTAAATGTAATAAATGAACACGTTTTTATATAGCGAACACATGGCCTTGACCCTGTTCTTCCTTCAGTCGGATGAGTTCCTTCACCACTGCTACCCAGTTGAATGGATGCAACTCCATTTCCTTAATGAGCATCTGGAGCACCATAACCCAATAATAATTATAAGGATTCTTGTTTAATTATAATTCAATTATCTGTAAGGAAAACTGATGCAAAAAAAATAAATGTACCATGGTACATAACCATAACCAAAAATTTTATTGGCTACTGAACAACCAATTATGCAAACATAATATTAAGGTCAAACAGCACAGAAAGGTTGACAGAGCACAAAAGGAAGAACCCTAAAGGGACCGAGGTCCCGCTAGCAGGGACACCCATTACAAAATTGGTAATAGCACGGTTATGCAAGTAAATTCAAGACAATGAACATGAAAATTAGTTACTTAACTAACATGTAACAATATAAAACAGAGGTATTAAGACTGTTAAGGCATAAAACTAGGAAGCATAACTTTAATCTAGACTAGTAACTCAATAAATTATAATTTTAGCAGGTATTCTTTAAGTTTATTTTTAAACTGAGAGATGGTGGTTGACTGGTGTAAACTCGATGGCAATTTATTCCACGCCTGAGGTCCAGAAACACTTAACGAGAACACGTGGGTATTAGTTCGATAGTGGCATGGTCTGAAGTTATCAGCGTTACGAATGCCATAGGGGTTAAGTTGGAGCACAGTAGAGAAAAAGTTTTTGAAGCATGATGGCAATAAATTATTTAAATACTTGTACATAAATTCATTAAGTTGGAACACAGTTATCTGTTCAAGTTTAAGTATTTGAGAGCACAGGCCCAATGAAGAACTGTCTAAGTTACGACGAATAATGCGAAAGGCCCTACGTTGAAGCATGTGGAGTCTTTTAAGTCTGGAGTGATAGTTAGATGCCCAGATCATATTACAATAAGTTAGAAAAGGATGAACAAAGGAGTAGTAAAGGCTGATGCGGAGAGTTAAAGGCAAGAGATACGCAATATGAGATAAAATTCCGATGTTTTTTGCTAGCTTCGCTGCAATGCTATCAATATGAGTTTTCCTCTTAAGTGATTGGTCAACGAAAACACCAAGGAACTTAGTAGAAGTAACTTTAGGTATGGGAATATTATTTAACATAAGAGGCTTATTGATTTCTGGTAAGGTTTTACGATGAGATGCAAATAAAAATATAATTCGTTTTTGCAATGTTAAGAGACAGTTTATTCACAGTAAACCAATTAGTTATACTGGCTAATTCGTGATTTAACAGATCAATAAGTTTGGAGTAGTCAGAGCTGGAGGTAATGATATTAGTATCGTCAGCGAATAATAAAAAGTGAAGATGTCTAGACGCATTTGGGAGGTCATTAATATAAATCAAGAAAAGAAGAGGACCTAAGATTGAACCTTGGGGCACACCATGTTTTAGGTAGGCAGTATTTGACTTGTGACCGTCCGTTACAATACACATATTGAGATCTATTGCAAAGATAGCTTCGAAACCAACTCAAAGCAACTCCTCGGACACCCATGGATTCCAGTTTAGATAAAAGTATACTATGATTTACGGTATCGAAAGCCTTGGATATGTCCAGGAAGATGCCCACTGAGAATTCATTTCGGTCTATAGCAAAAGATAGGTGCGCTTGAAGATCAAGCAGGGACATTGCTGTGGAGTGCCCTGGCTGGAAACCATGTTGCGATGGGCAGAGGAATTTGCATTGATCAATGAAATTAAAAAGTCTAGAGTACATTACTTTCTCTAATAATGTGGAAAAATAGGGAAGAATAGATATAGGTCTGTAATTAGCTAATTGATCCCTGGGGCCCTGTTTATGAATAAGTATCACTTTCACAATTTTCATAGCAGTAGGAACTATACCTGTGTCAAGGGAACAATTAATGATAGAAGCAAGTGGTGCAGTAATGAGAGAGAATATTGGACTAATTAATGAAGGATCAAGGTCGTCGGGACCTGAGGAATGAGTGGTTTTCAGGGAGTGATTTAAAGAAATTAATTCTTCTGGGGAAATAGGATAAATAGCAAAAGAGTTGATGTTGGGTGGGTTAAGGTAATAAAAAAAATGAGCCAGTGGAGGAGGGTATTTTCTCTACTAAGTCACAGGCAATGTTAGTAAAATAATTGTTAAATTTATTGGCGATTTGGGTTGGGTCTGTAATTTCAATATTATTGATGCTTAAAGACTCCACCAGAGTTTCCAAAGGTTTTGCGTTAAAAATCGTCCTGATAATTTTCCAGGTCTGCTTCAGATCATTGCCATACCTTATAAATTCCGAGGTGTAGTAATTTTTTTCAGCTTTAATGCGTAACATTTTAAATTTGTTTCTATAGGTCTTAAATTTGTCTGAGTTTTCAGGCGAGGGATGTTTTATAGAGGCCAAATGAAGCTTAGATTTAGTATTGCATGATTTAAGTAGAGCTGGTGTCATCCAGGGCTGTTTATAGGTGGTGGTAGTATTAATTTTTTGAGAGGTCAGAGGAAAAGCAGAATCATAAGCATATTTGATTTCAGAAGTGAAGAGGTCATAGGCAAGCGAAGGATTATTTTGATCACAGCACTTTTCGATCTCAGACAAGGCCATCTGGGACACGAGATCTTTGAATGTTAATTTAGAGGCATCATCATACTGTCTGACTAATCTAGTAGAGGGGCCAGAAACTAATCTATGAGAAAGATCAAACCACATTAAAATAGGAAAATGATCAGAGATATCATCAATAACAATGGTAGGTTCGATTATATTTGAGATGCGGTTAGTGAAAATATTATCTATTAACGTGGATGAGGTTTCAGTAATACCGGTGGGTTGAGTAATGACAGGAAGGAGGTGATGAGAGAAAGTAATATCAAGAAAGTTACTGGTCAAGTGGTGATCATTTGATTTCAGAAGATCAATATTGAAATCTCCTAGTAGATACATGTCTCTATCTTTTATATCGCATATAGAAGTCAAAAGGGCATTCCATTCATCATTAAACAGAACCAAGTCCTGGCCAGGAGGTCGATAAATTACACCAGCTATAGAATAAGATCCGTTAGCACACGGAAGACGGAGAAATAAGGATTCATATGAGGTATGAAAATTATATACAACGGGGAGGTTATGCACTTGGTATTTAAGATTGCATTTTATAAAAAATCCCATGCCGCCCCCATGACCTCCAAACCTGGGTCTCGACCCAAAATTGTACCCTGAGATATGGACCAAGTCAGAGTGTACAAGGTCAAGCCATGTCTCAGACACAGCGAGAATGTCAATAGAAAGACATTCTCAATAGAAAGACGGTTAAGCAGACTAGTAATCGCGGGCAATTTACCAAGTATACTGTAATGATGGAAGAGAGGACTGCGTTATGAAAAACGGCGATGTCAAGTTTATAACTTTAATGAACAATATAATATAATGTCAAATGCTGTATAAACTAAAATTGCGAACACTATAGCTATAGATATGAACAGTATATATAAAGACAAACATTATAGGCCTATCAACAGTAGTAAATATATATATATGTATAGACAGAGACTGACAGACAGTAGGCACAGCCAAGTGAATCAGCGTGGGCGAGTGGGCTGAGACAGTTGGAGAGACGGGCATTATGACCAAATATGGCTGAGGCAAGAGCGAATGCCGGGCTAGGATAGGTTAAAAAAGACCGGGTCCGGAGGAAGAGCGATGGGCTGAGCGCCTGAGAGATTTGATGTAAGATGACCAAATAAGGATACAATCGGGACAAATAACCAAATAAGGATAGACATGAGGTAGAAGGACCATAATGGGAGGATGCAAGAAAGAGTATAAAAGATGGGAGAAATTGAGAGTCGGGATTCACTCTCAGAAGGCGTCAGATGCACGACAGACGACGTCATCAACTGCAGGAGGAATCCGCTCTCGAGGAAGCGACTGGAAACGACAGATGACCAAGACGATAGAGATAGGTCTGGTTAAGGTCGACAGTCTGAGAGTGATGAGGAACGTTAGTGAAGTATCAAGCTAAGTTCTACGTTAATATATTTTGAAGTTAACCTAAATAATAAGAATAATAATCAGAAAGAGACTCTGGTGTCATTTTGTTGAACTATAACGTAAACGCAAACCGAAGAGACTGGAGACACACGGCTACAATCCATCACCGCTACCACCAAGAATTGATGTCCAGATTGTTGTTTGAGAAAGGGCAACAACAATCATTTCTCAAACAACAATCATTTTCCTCCATTACATGGTGGCAGCGGCGGGATTGTAGCCGTGTGTCTCCAGTCTCTTCGGTTTGCGTTTAAAGTTATAAACTTGACATTGCCGTTTTTCATAACGCAGTCCCCTCTTCCATCATTACATATACTTCTACAATTGATACGCATAATAGTGAAATGGGCCAATTTCCTTTGGGCAGCAAGTTCAAGAGAGGATGGAATATCGTACACACTCAGGCTAGGTCGTATCCTATAGAAGTTGTCGTCCGGGTCAAGATCATTATTATTTAATAACGGACGGTCAAAGGTGAAATTAGATAAGGGGTCAATGCGAGGGCCATCTCTTAGCAGTGAAAGCGAGTGAGCAGCAGCTTTTACCCCAGAGGCTCTACAGATGAAATCAACGTCATTAGTTAAATGGTTGAAAGGAAACAGTGTGGCAAGACAGCCACGACAGAACCATGAGCTATCAGTGTTAAAATGAGTGTCATAGTGAGATGGGTGCGAATAGCCACCACAATTGGCACATTTCAAAATTTTACAGTTATTGTTTAACAACGGAGTACAATAGCAACATTTAACAGAACATTTTGTCTGCCCAATCAAGGGATTGGACATAAATTGAGTCATCTAACAGAGATGGCTGAGACAGAATTGCACAGTCAAAAAACGAATGGAAACAGATTAGAAAAAACTAAGTCACAACAAAACACAAGTTCCACAATAAACAAAAAGCCAGCAAACAGCGGCACAACTAAGCACTAAAATTAGGAACCAAACATTAACGGAGTCGAAGGTAGACAGAGCCATATCCTGGGCAGCAGGATATGAGAGAGGGAAGAGTGAAGTTGGTGTTCTTTGGTTAACACTCAGGCAAAATCCTTAGATTTCTCGGAGATTAGCAGATTCAGGTCTTTGATGGACATGATTTTCTTTGGTCTTTCGGAAGGATCTTCTGTCTGACAGATGTAGATAGCACCTTCGCATGTCCAGGTGGACACATATATTTCATACACAGATTCTTCACTAAAATACCAACTGTCGAGTAACAAAGTGGTCTAAAAAAAATTAGAACGTCTTCTATGAAAAGAAAAAAACAGATAAACAAGGAATAATAATCGTTCTCATAAAGCAATTGCTGTAATCAAAGTTCTAAAACTTCTTTTTAATCCATGTGGAAATTTCCAAAACAGATAGCAGTGCAACAATTGCTCTTTATAGCTAAAACATAACACAATTAAATTCAATGACACAATTTCACAACTGCATATGAATAAGTGCTCTTTAGACTGATGTTTTAATGGTCGAATGTAAACCGGAGAGCAAACTGAAAGGCTTGAAGTGGGACGGTATGAAACGGTATGCCATACCGGCACCTCTCCTGGCCGACTGAAAGCATACCGGTACTTCTCCAGACCAAAAAACCATACATGTAACCATACCGGCACCTCTTTTCCTCCACTTCAAGCCCAGGAGCAAAGCGACTTAATTCTTACCATTGACAGTGACTTTGCTGCTGGTCTCAGTTGACCCCTTTGCATTCTCCGCAATACAGGTGTAATGTCCAGCATCAGAAGGATCACAGGCTGATATTTCGAGTGAACAGATGCCAAGCGAATACACGATGTCGTACCGGTCATTTGTCTTCAGCGCTTTTCCATCCTTGAACCAGCTGACCTGTTGAAAATACCAATAATGGTTAAGTCACATCTTCTGAAAATATATTACAACTTACCTTGCGATGTCTATCATGTCTCAAGCTTTTGTATCATACAACACTGTATGAATTTACTAATTAATAACATTACATTACATAAAAAAATACACAGTAACACTAATGCTTTCTATTGCATCCCACTGCCTGAAGTACAAACATCAAGTATACTATTGATACAGTGACATACTTCTTCAAACATAGCCCAAATAAAGTCCTTGGGATCCTGTGTTAATGGACTGCAGGTTAATGGACTGCAGATCAAGTAGCACATGATTTATTTAAGCCTTATATGTTGCCACACTAAGGCTTATATAAATCATACATTCATCAAAGACATAGGCTCTCTAGTGTGAAGGAAATCATTACGAAAGGCAACTTCACAGTCTTGTTCTGGCCAAACGTAATTGTGATTTAATACCAGTAGATGTATGTTCTCACAATGCTAAAATCTACTGTTTCCAGGCTGTTAGGTAGGCTGGATGTGGGAAGGTAGGGTACAAGTACCATCATCTTATCAGTTAAAGCTGCAACTAGGTGTGGGGAGTCGAGACAAGCGCAGCTATATGTTAAGTTCACCTGCTCTGTAAATATACTGCCCTGTGCATGGCTATAAACAGGGTGCCGCTAGCAACAAGTGCAGTTCATGGCGACTTAATCGTCCCTTTTGCACGCACTGTCACGATCGTTCTTGATCCGTGACGGTTCGTTTTCTCATCCACCAAACACGAACAACAACGCTTCTTGATGTTTAAAGAATATATTAATATTTTATATACAACTGTCTATCTACATGTAGCTTAGAATTTAACTGGACAGAGGTCGACTTGGTTCTCAAAGATCGTCACATTCTGGAAGGACGTCGGAGACCATCAACAACAGGGACAGCAGGATCGTAGCCACCATCGCTCATGTGATGCAGGCTACGATCCTGCTGTCCCTCTTGTTGATGGTCTCCAACGTCCTTCCAAGTCCAGACACTCTATGCTGCTGACCCTCTCTGTTACAGCAGATAAACCGCGACCTCCACCATCGCTCATGTGATGCGGGCTACGATCCTGCTGTCCCATTGGTTCACCTAGACCCTCACTTGCCCACCCCTTGACGTGAGTTGGTGGGAACCCCTTCAATTACTAAACTTCGAGTCACTTCTTAGTCTACCGTTAATGACGTTTTAGAGGTCCGTTGAGATTAAAGAGTTATCAGAGTCAAAGGAGTTCATAGGCCTCCGGGGATTAAATTCCTGCCACTGTCGACCCATTAATATTGTAGGGTCTCTTTTACCTCTGCCCTCGGTTCATTCGGCGTCGGAACCAGTTGAGACCGGTTGCTTCGGTCTCATATTACTGATCGCTGCCCTGGTGGCTGGAGGATTCTCGTCGTCGCTAAAGTGACTGCTATCCCTGGACGAACAGCTAAGGGATTAGATTCAGCCTCTGGCGTCGAATTTCGTCTTTGTGGCAATTTGCATGGATGACCTTGTCGACCGGTCGCTCCTTAAGTGCATCTCGATAGTCCCTGAAGGCGTATATGGCAGATGACCCCCACCGTCCTCCCTCCAATTCGTCGTTAGCTGTCCTCCTTGCAGCCTCTGAGTTCCGATGTATTTCTTTAGCGCCTTTTGCCAAAAATCCCAGTCGTGACACGCACTTTCATAATGCACCATTGGGCTTTCTTGCTCGTGGGACCTACCACCTGGAATGGACTTCCCATAGAGCTCCATCTCCTACCTAAGAACTCTTCATCTTCATTTTACGCCTCTCTTAAAACTGTCCTTTACAGCCGCGGTTAGACTGGGAGTGTCTCTGAATAGACATCTTGAAGGAGCGCTATATCAAGTATTTATGATTGATTGATAGAACTTAATTACCTATTAGAGGAAGTCTAGGTTAATTCAGAAGGCTAGGAATGTTTCTGAGCAATCCATCACTGGCTAAATAGTAGGATATTGGTCATATTTAAAGTAAATGATAACAGAATGAATTACAAATGCAAACATATCAGACAATAGATTTTTAAAATGAATATTTGCAAACATTATGGTAGGTCTCTTCTTTGACTTACGACTGGTGTTGGTTTTCCCTCGACAGACGCAAGAAGTTTGAAGCCAATTCCCTCTTGAATGAATCGATCACGAAGTGGAAAGGTGAAGTGTGGCGCCTTATCCGGTGGCTCTTGGTATCCCTCGAAATCATTGTCAAAGACTTGTTTCCTGTGATATGTGACACAACATTGAAATTTCACTCACAGAACCTGAAACACTACAATCCACGAAATAGCAAAGATGGCTCAATGGCTACTTTTGTGGTCTTTAACCAGTAACCTGTTTAACTAACTAACTGATTTCTATAGCGCTGGCATCCGTCATAACGATCTAAAGATGTAAAGATCTTTCTTCGATTAATCATTCACTCAATAATTCATTCATTAATCACTTGTTCAAGCAAGTACAACCTGTCGCCACGGGACCATGCATTCACCTTACCACACAAGGATGACTGCAACTTCATGCCTTGCCTCCTCTATAGAAATAATTATGTTTTAAGGTGAACAATATCTAAGAACTTTAGACATATGACTTTGGTGCCTAGATTGAACTAAACTTAACTCTGTAAACTAAGTTGCGGTTCGTCAGCTTGATTAGAATTAAACGAATATTGAATTGAATTACTAAACAGCTGCAAGACTACAATATGGGAAATAAAAAAAGAAATGTGTAAAGAATGCAGTGCATACTTGCGAGAGGTTGGTTCAATGCTTAGAGCTCGCCTGGCTGGTGTTTCAGTGGCAGCTACAGAGCACAAAGAAAGACCCTTGACATCATTTACAACAAATTGAAAGTAAATTATCCATTAATAACAATAATTGCCAGCTTATCCACACATTCAAACTCATTGTCATAAACTAGATAATTGTCCATTGTGAGATAATTAAAAAAGAACTATTTAAATGAGTTTTCCATTTAAAATCAGCACATAGGCCACATTCGAGCCCACTCTTCTCCTCTCATTTCCTCCCCTTCCCTCTTATACTCTCTTCTGTCCCATTCTCCTCCCTGCTCCTCCTCATTTCCTCCCTCCTCTGCCCCCCCATAGCACAGTGCAATAGCACTGCCATTGCAGTGTCATTGCAGTGCCCATGAATGCAAACGACACAATCATGAAAAAGCGTAACAGGGATGTTGAAAGATGACAAACAGACATTTCTCTTCTATGATATTATACTATGCAAGCAAATGTCATGAAGTGAACTATCTATCACACAATGAACTACATTTCATTTCAGCAGGTGGCGCTTCTATTGCACAACAGGCGCCCATGGAAGCTGTTACAAGATTATTGCTAAGACGGTTTAAAATCAATGTGAAAATGCTTGTTTCAATGTGCTTGAAATTAATAATTGAAATTCTTGAAATTTGATATCGCCCTTCTTATAACATCTTTTGCTTAGAAGTGCCTACACACGCCTCGACGGCGCAATTGCAGTTGTACTGCAGAGCAATTGTGTGCAAAGGACTTGCTCAAGGTCCCTACACAGTGACTGACACCTCGGACGAGGGTCGAACCCGCTCACTCAGCGCACACTGAGTGTTATGGGC
The DNA here is from genome assembly GCA_959347315.1 of Bimastos eiseni. Lineage (NCBI taxonomy): Eukaryota > Metazoa > Annelida > Clitellata > Crassiclitellata > Lumbricidae > Bimastos > Bimastos eiseni. The sequence continues at coordinate 36,152,389 of OY365807.1, forward strand.
CGACCGCTCTAACTGATCAGCCACCATGCTACACAATAATATAAAGAATATGCAAGCAGATTGCCCTGCTGACAAGCATGTGGCCCATGTTAATGCATCCCACGAGTTTATGTTAAGTGGAACACAATTATTTAACAAATTATTTATTAATTTTCCTCGTCCAAAGGCTGGTTCGAAGTGTCAGCAACTTCATTTTCTTAACCTTGGCTTATGAGGATGGGTGGCCAGTACTCGCCCTCACTGTCTCATCATCCCACAATCAGGTAACGATCAGCGTACTCATTATTATTTACCATACCATCCCCAAAAGACCTACACTGGCTTCCCATCCATGCTTGTATTGCCTTTAAAATCTGCCTCATAATGTACCACATCCACAATGGAACCTCTACGTCATACATGACGTCCATGGTCGTGCTATGTTCTGCTTCTAACCCAAGAGGACTCTGCTTGGCTACTCGGGGATCCATGGAATGGAATGGTCTTCCAATCACAGTCCGTCAAGCCACATCCGTTGCACTATTCAAGTCAAAAACTGATGACCTACCTTAATTCCTTGAACTATTACTGAGAACGCAGGGCAGCTTGCTTTCATGCAAGACTTGTTTTGATAAAGCGCATTATAAATGCCCAGTTGTGTATTGTATTGTTATAGCAGAGTTGAAAACAGTTTTAGCAGAAATCTCAATGTATACTTCTGCCCTGGCAGAGATTGAACCCATTTTCACACTTACCACTACACCATTGAGCACCACTGCAATAGTATATGCCTTAAACTCTGAGACACAAAGTTGCTTGAACTTACGTTCAACGCTCAGGAAAGCGCTCTCTTCTTTGCTGCCAAAGGAGTTGACGGCTTTTACCACATACTCTCCCATGTCGTCCATCTTGCAACGTCCAATTCGCAGTTCGTAATCGTTGCCAAAGTATTTTGGCATGTACTTCAAGCTAGGATTCAACTGATTTCCCTTGTGGTGCCTGGTACAACAGATGCCCATTTATCAGGTAACCAATCAAAATAAAACACTATGCCAAAAATTCTTAAAACATGGGAATGATCCAACTTTTGTGCATGCTGTTAGTGGAAAAAGGAAAAAAATAATGCTGCTTAGTTTTGAATTCTGTATGATAACATCATTATTATTATCATTATTGTTATTGCTACTATGGTCAACATCATCAATATAATTGCCATCTTGCCTATTTTTTAGTTTTGTTACCAGAGGTATAAATAATCTATCAGGTTCTTAGATACTATCCAAAGAGTAAGAATGATGCTGGATCTAATGGTCCTCATCCCCTTTGAGGTTCGCAGCAGTGTCTCTATAGACCAGAGGTTCCCAACCTCTATTTTTTATTGTACCTCAAACTAAAAAAATATTGGTGTGCGTACTACCCCAACAGAAACTTTTTAGAAACGTTCTTTGGTAATTTACTTAATTAGGCTAGACAATAGATTATTGGAATTAGAAAATTGATTATAATATTATTAATCAATTTTGCTAAATTTATTATATCAAAATAATTATTGTTGTACAATGTACACGATAAAAGTTATTTAATTGAAAAATCCATTCTCTTATTTTATGTCCTATCTTTTCTACTAACATGAAGATAGGCTAACAGCCTCTAATTAATCAAGTCAGCATGGAAGTTTAATAATTTTAATGCAAGCACGGGGCTTGCTTAGATTTGCACAATTCTGCAATATCAGGCTCTATTATTTTGTCAATTTTAACGTAAGTCTGACTCAAGTTAAAGTTTCGATCTGTATTTGTTTTTATTGCAAGCATCACAGAGAATCCAGTTTCACAGAGATATGACTTACTGAAGGGAATCAGCTCTGTCTGAAATTAATCCATATTCTGCTCTTTTTTTAAGCTAAAAATTACTCAGCAGTCTTTGTTGAATTCATTCTTCAATCGAACATCATATGAAAGCTCAATAAATTGATCTCTTTCCTCGGCACAATAATTCAGCTAGCAATGCAGCCTCAGAAATAGATTTCTTATCTTTTCTTGTGTACCCCTTGAAAACAGCTTGCGCACCCCTAGGGTACGCGTACCACCAGCTGGGATTCGCTGCTATAGGCCCTGGCGTTGTAGCGCTGCATGCAAATAGAAATGTGCTGGAAGTGGTGTTTTATTTCAAATGGCTCACCAGAAATTGCAGACATACAACAGCCCACCTCTGTAAGACCAGGTGTCTCCTTCAAACTACCTTTTGAAACATAGAGCCAGTTAGAGTGTCCACTTATTATTATTATTATAATTATTAATTGATTCCCTGAGATACACATGAACATTCTCCTGGAATGGTTAGTCTTTTTAAATGGTCTTGGTTATTATTGTGGAAACTTTACAAAAGTTAAATGCCTTACCTGGCAGTTAACGAACATACAATAAGAGTAAAGCTGGGAAGTTAACAGATTCTGTTTCTTCATTAGATGCATGATAATTTGTGCCAATGTTTAGCAGCAGTTAAGAAACTACTAGGCAACAACATCGAGATTAATTCTGCAAGATATTACCATGTGATAATAGGAGGCGATCCAGCCAATACACGACATTTGAAGTTGGCGACATTACCCTCCTGAACAATACAAGCATGCGGTTTCCGAATAAATCGAGGCATCGCCTCACGACGATCTGGAAAAACATTACAGCACAACCAGTCAGTTAAATTTGAATTAATACCATTTTCACTGTCTTTTTCAAGTAAACAGGTCAAAGGACCTTAAAACCACCATTTATGAACATATACAGTCAATGTGGTGTCACACGGCTCATTCCTTTACGCTAGAAAGAAGGTCAATCAATTAATTTACATAGAAATTTGAAATTCAGTCCCTAACTGAAATCGATTGCCTACGAACTGAGTAAAGTATACATTTTATAGCCTAGGTTCAACCTGTTGAAAGGTTCTCTGAAGTTTAATGACACAGACCGATCGATCGATGCTCAGCAATTGACTGTCAATTGCTAGACTTTCTACTACATTTGGATTTTGGTAGGAAGTGGATAAGTTTATAATCACAATAAATTGTTAATAGCACTCACAATCACAAATTATGAAATGTTGTCAGACTAATGAATAATGCAGTGAATAATGAATGGTGTACGTTAAATTGCTATTATTCCCTAGATACTACGATGGCTGGAGATACACAATCTGCTATCATTTGATCATAGTATAAATGCCTGATTAACAGCAGCATACAGTAAAGCATCAGCAACAACTGATAAATCCTACCAAAGTAAGAGTCGTAGATTTGGTTTTCGATTGGACGATGTTTTCTAAGTGAACTATAGTTGGCAATTCGCCCGATTGCAGGCATTGGTTTTGGCCAATCATCCTGCACAGATATCACAATTTTGCAAATTAAAAAACAGATTTTGTGCTTAGTACCATCATTACTCAACATATTTACTGATTATATCATAAGTTATAAAATCCCTTACTGTCATTCCAAGTTATTCATTTTATTTACTTAGTAAAATATAATTAAACCTCAGCAACAAACTCCCATAAATTAAAGCACCATAGACTGAGGACAATCTGAATTTCAACCACTTACCAGAAGGTGCATGATATGGCAAAAGCAGTCATTCAAAAAACATTTAATTTGAACATAAATGTACATGGTCCAAAAGCAACTGAAGATGATGGGAGGTGTAAAGAAATAGGACACTAATGAAACTAATTCTCATCACTAGCAACATGAAGAGTCCATTAATGAATCGCATTTGCGAACATGAGAGACATTGACACATTAGAAGACAGATTTCGATGCTGTGTGCCATAGACCATGGCATAGATACCGTTCCACAGCTGCGTGAAGGATCACTGGATTGGTTTCATCAATTGCGGCTCATGGTTTATAAAACTCTTGAGGATCACTAGACACAAATACTTAAAATAGGTCCTTATTCCCCAGACTCATCAGTATTCGTTAAGGTAATCTGATTGAACCAAAACAAGAACTGTTCTAGGTGAAAAACTATTTCGGTTGCTAAACCTAGATTGCTGGAAATCTCTGCCTGTGTGTATTTGTTCTGCTCAGTCATTTTGTTCTCAACTTAAGAAATATTTTCTGAAATCGCTGATCCACCACAAGTCTTATGGAATCACGGATATTAACCTGATTACAGTCTGGTATTGATGCGCAACGGGTTGATGCCTTGTGCAATAACAGAAAGTTACAAATTATTATTATTAATATACCTCTGACAAGGGATTGCCACTAGACAATGGCAAAATGTAGTTATCAGGTATATAAATCTATAAAATATGAATCAATTCAATATCAGGATTATTTTGCAGTATTAACAAATTGAGAGAACTCACGTATTTCTGTTTAATCTGCTTTCTAAGTCTGCTGTAGCGACTAGATGGGATTCTGTGAGTGAAGTCGGGATGGTCCACAGACAACCATGGATGTTCAAGTGCCTCATGTATCGTCATCCTTCGTCTGCAAGTAACCAAGCAAAGTAAGTTAAGGTATTAGCACATTCTTAAAACACCTTTATCATTAATACATTTCTTGCAACATGGAGTTCCTAGAGTAGAACACACCTGAATGCACACTGACAACCAAACAGCATTAGAATGACAGTCTGTTCTACTAGACATCTTTCCTTAATAGATTGCACAGGTAAGCAACAACTAACCAGCATCAACTGCATAACCAACCAGTATCAACTGCATAACCAACCAGTGCCAACTGCATAACCAACCAGTATCAACTGTATAACCAACCAGTATAACCAACCAGTATCAACTGTATAACCAACCAGTATAACCAACCAGTATCAACTGTATAACCAACCAGTATAACCAACCAGTATCAACTGTATAACCAACCAGTATAACCAACCAGTATCAACTGTATAACCAACCAGTATAACCAACCAGTATCAACTGTATAACCAACCAGTATAACCAACCAGTATCAACTGTATAACCAACCAGTATAACCAACCAGTATCAACTGTATAACCAACCAGTATAACCAACCAGTATCAACTGTATAACCAACCAGTATCAACTGTATAACCAACCAGTATAACCAACCAGTATCAACTGTATAATCAACCAGTATTACTAACCAGTATCAACTGTATTACTAACCAGTATCAACTGTATAACCAACCAGTATCAACTGTATAACCAACCAGTATCAACTGTATAACCAACCAGTATCAACTGTATAACCAACCAGTATCAACTGTATCTGCTGTTCAATTTCACATTTTGTCAGATGTATCAACATGCGCACCAGACAATGAATTTTGAATAAGCATAGCATCACCATCTTATCTAACAAATGGCATTCCATTAAATGAAATGTCTTGAGTATTATCTAATCATCCTTCTGAACTAGGAAAGGTACTAAGACTATATGGCTATAAGACTAAGACTACAAGACAAGAGAGACAAGAGGAGTTGCGGATGACCATGTGCCCTCTGAGCTTTGGGTTGCAGACGACCTGGAGATAAGCCCATAACAAAGATGGCTGGCTGAACATCGTGAACATGGCAACATTCCAGAAAGAAGCAGACGATATTGACCATAGGACTATGACCATATGAGTAATCTATGTTAAAAATCATATGAAATGCTTTAAATGTCTAATAATAATAAAGATAATTTATATGGTGCCGTAACATGGCCATATCGCTACAAGGGCACATCACAAAGAACTAAGAATCGGGATAAGCCTTCGAAAAGAGATGAGTTTGACTTGAAAGAGTCCACTGAGTCGGCAAATCTGATGGCGGGTGGAAGACTATTCCAGCATCTGGGGCCGCGGCTGAGAAAGCACGGTCACCAAATCAGCATCTTCATCCTCCGTACGCGTAGGTCGGTCTTCTGAAGCGATCTGAGAGCCGCAGCCCAGACACAGAGGAATGAGTTTCGGTATAGTAATCGCGCAGATACTCAGGCGCTGCCCCGTGAATTGATTTAAAAACGAGCAAACAAAGTTTATACTCAATGTGGAACGAGACAGACAGCCAATGAAGGACATCATGGAGGAGTGGTGCCACGTGATCCTACTTGAGATCATAGTTAACTACATTTGTGTATGTTGGGCATAATACACAGTCACTTAACCCTTAGGTCATAAATGAGTGGAGGTTGTGGAATATGTGCAGAAAGCAAAGACAATATGAATGTAGCCTATCTTGAAAAGTATAATTTTGCAGAAAGACAGACAACACAGATTACACTATAAAACTTTGAAAATATTTTAACATTTTCACAAGCACATGAAGAAAATGTTCCACGTACTGTGGCACCTTCACGAGAAGCTTTTTAATGAAGTCTTTTCCAATGTCGGAAATTCCTTTGAATGTCTCCGGATCAAAGGTCCAATCACATTTCTTAACATTGTCTAGAGTCTCTTGTTCGTCGGCTCCGGCAAATGGCGACAGACCACTCAGTCTGCAGCATAATTATCATGATCAAATATTTTAAGGTATTTCAAAGTTTAAGCAAATAGTGTATTTTCAACACAGGCATCATACATAATTTTCAATAATTTAATTTCTGTATCCCTACAACCAAAATTAAATACAAGAATACTTATTTAATGGCATACAGAGTTGATTTAGTTTACTCCGCTGAAAGAAAATTAAGCAAATGTTATTTAATTTCTAGATTTTTCTCTCAGAAGTACAAGAAAGAACCATGCAAAGAAAGATTTTTCTTTTCTGCTAGTCATATTTGGTCTTAGTGAGTTACTAACAAGGTGCAATAAAAATGCTCTGATACCCAAATAATTACATACATAAGCAAGCAATGCAGAAACTTGGTTATTTTATGCAATTCTACTAAGAATTCATGGATTCGTGTTGATGCTTAACTCGATGTCATAAAAACAGAGAGAAAACAGGAGCTCTAACAGTCCATAAGTGAGTGACTCACAGTACGTAAGAGAGCACTCCAACTGCCCACATGTCTGTGAAAAAGCCGACAGGTTCATGGTCAGCAATCTCAGGAGACGCAAATTCGGCTGTTGCCTTGGAAACCTTGACGATTTGCTCTGGATCCAGTTTTGCAGAGAGACCAAAGTCAATCAGCTTAACGTCTCGACTCTTGCTTGTCGTACACATGATATTCTCAGGCTGCAAGACGAGTGAATAAACTTCTGATCCAGGGATTTAACATATAGCTGTCATCAGAATATTGAGGTTTGAGTTTACATTATGGGAGCTATAACCACTGAATCCAGCTGTACTACTAGATAATAATTAAGTATCTATGACAATAGATGCAGTGTTATATAGCTAGATCTTTGTTTCCCTGGATTAGAAAGTCAATTCATTATACGGTAATTGTTAAAATCGCTCAGTACAGGTAACAGTGTTTCACAAATATAAGGCTGATTATAATTGATTACAATAGAATAATAATAACACACACATGTCTTTGACTATCTAATATTCATCACAGAGTGCCATGTGCTGAGTTAATCGCAATTGTAATCCTAAACTCCAAACTTCTAAAGCGCCACTCAAAATTCAAGCACAGGGCACCAACTTATTCACTAACACTGTGTTGAGTCAGAGGGTAATTAGAAAAAGGTTTAAGTCTGTTTGCCAGACAGTCAGAGGGGCCAGAGTAGTTGTTAAGACGGGTGTCGCCTAAGCTTAGAAAAATGTTCTGAGATCAGTAAAGTACAGTTAGCTTGATTACCTTGACGTCCAAATGCACAATGTTTTGTTCGTGCATGTGTTGCAGTCCTTCACATATCTGGCGCACATAGTGAATGACTTCAGCCTCTGTCATACGGTAATTTTCGTCAGCCACCTGATCGAATAGCTCACCTCCAGACAAACTAAAAGAGATCTCAAACTGATAATATCTACACTGAGGAAAGTGTAGTTTATCCTGACAGCCTTACCTTGCAAAATGACGGGCATCTTTGATATAGACACTTTTTCCATCAAATTCTATATAGTTTTCTGCCTTTACCACAGAGATTTTATGCCCTCATCTTAACAAAACATATCTTCAGAACCCCAGAACAAAAATCATATTTCATATTCAGATATATGAACTAACTGCATGCAATAAAAGACACAGAAAAAACAACAATAAATTAATAAGTTGTAATACCAGAGTTTGGCCTTTGCTTCACTTCTGCAGTAACAGACAATTTATTGCAGCAAATTTTGCTGGTCTCAGAAGACATTTTTATAATATATTCAACAAGTTTTAAATATGGTAACTTAATGTAGCACTTCCATCACCATGAAGTTAATAGCATAGGATAAATGGTGGAATTTGTAATTGTAATAACAGATTTTTACATCACCATTTTAAGAGAAACTCTTACCAGGCGAAACTGACCTGAAAACACAAAACCACAATCAAACATACTGCTTTCAAGTACTTATAGCAGCAGATAAAGAAAACAAATTAATATGCTAGTAATAGAAACAACAGGAAGATAATGATAAAAATAGTGACTTACTATTCAAGAACCATAACCATCTCGTGTTGGTCTTCAAAGGCATCATGAAGGTTGAGTAGCTTTGGATGATGCAACTGGTTCATTAACCCAATCTCATTCTTCACAGTCTGTTTGTCTGTTGGATACGGTGTATTGATAAACTTTGCCACAAATGTCTTTCCAGTGGATTTCTCGACTGCACGATGTACAACTCCAAACGCTCCCCTGACCAGACAAGTACACAATTCAACTCAAACACATTTCCTTGATGACTGGCCATCAGCACATGACAGTCTCATTCAATAATATTACAGTCAGAGGCTGAATGGGATGGACAGAGCGAACAAGTTGTCCTGCAAATAGAGCCCCAGTTACAAGTATTAAATACAAATTTGCTGCCTGGCAACAATTTGACTCTACCACAAGTGTATCAGTTAACAAAACATTTAGAATGATAGAATGACATAAAATGGAATCATACATGCATGAACACATGCAAAATCAGTAAAAGGTGATCGTAGTATTAATAATCTATGAACCAATTCAGATTAATACCACTCTTTAGCAAATTAGCCTTCATTGTATCTGACTTTTACATGTCTTGAGTAAACTTATACCAATTATGGTTTAACACAAGTTATTACAAACTACCAATCAAAAATGGGCATCATATCATCAAATGCAAGTCATGTGACTCACTTGGCACAACCTGGGGCAGCGATCCCAGGGGTCGAGGGGGACAGGTCCCCCCACCTTTCACAGATAGGGGACGCGTTATACATTTGTCTCCCCCCACACATTTACCACCCATCTCATTGGGTGTCCCCCATGTGAAAAACGAGATCGCCACCTCTGGGCATAACCATGGCAAGAGTAGGAAGTTTATACTTATAGCAACATAAGATATGCATATCGCAAGACTTCTACAATTCAACAGGATTTCAAAAGACAAAGGTCAATGAATCAATGTATTCAACTAACTACATTCTTGAACTTGCAATGCTTAACATATATCTGTGTTGCTGGTAGAAAATCTTTGTTCAGCGGTAACCAATTAAGCAAACTGATTCTTTAATGCCCGACATTCTAATCTTCATTGACATGTCGTCTCGTGAGAATTATCTTGACGCATCTCCAAAATTGAAAATTCCGATAAAAACGAGTTTGAAGTTTTGGCGGGAAAGCGTAGCGTGAGAATTATCTTGGCGTATATCCAAAATACACCGTGCAAACTCCATACAACTCTGGAGGTATACGATAAGCAGTGTCTGGAAGCAGGAGATACGACAGTTAGTTTTTGATGAATATCTTTAAAACGAAATGTCATACCTCTTAGTTAAGTTATTTAAACTGAAGAAATAAAACATATTACCAACTAGATATCAAGTCCTAACGCATTTTCGAAAAAAAGTGGAGATACGACAAAATAATTCTCACACGACGATCTATCACCATGAAAATCAGGAATGGTCAATGACGAAACTTAATAATATTATACTCACGTTCCTAATTCTTCGTAGATGTCATAAAAGTCATGAATATTTCCAGTCTTTATTTCCACTGGTTGTGGCTTATATCTGTCCCACAGATCATGATCTATGGTAAACAAATGTAAAATATTATTATTGTGTATAGTTTAAAAGATGCATCAAGGACCATAATTATGCTGTAACATAGTGTGTCTTAAAAAGATACCAGATGCTCTGAAACACTGTAGTATAACAACAACCAAACTTTTGAAAACATCGCCATTTCAATTCCTCGATGGCCTTGTAGAAGGAACTAAAAGTTAAGGCACTATTAAACAGCAAAGAAGGCAAACAAGCTACTACAAATGATCAATAGGACCATCATCAGTAGGGAAAAGGAAGTATTCCTTTAGCTGTACAAAACATTTGTCAGGCCACATCTGGAGTATTGCGTGCAGACCTGGAGCCAATATTTGAGACAGGACATCGATAAGCTGGAGAAGGCAATGAGAAGGGCAGCAAAATGATGAAAGATTCAGAAACTGACTAATGAAGAAAGATCGAGGAGATCTATGCGAATAAACAACCATAGAAAGCCAAAGCATCATGGGAGACTCAATCTTAATACTGTAATAGGCAACTATGTATAATTATCAGGAATTCAAGGAACCGAATGGGTCGATAAAGCAGAGATTCTTCCATGCCATGGTGAATCCAAGCAAAGAGCTGGATGACGAGACTATTTCTATGAACTCGGTTGGTGTTTTCAAGAAAAAGCTGAGTAAATGTGGATATTAGGATGAAGGAGGAAGATGGAAAAAATGGTTCTTACACAGACACAATCCTTCTGAATCACTATAAATAAATCCCTGTACTGTTTATGTTATGTTAAATAGTCAAATGATGCAACTAAGTGCAAATGGCTTTGAGATTTGATCCCTATGCAATCAGAGATCTAAAGAAATGCAATAAGGTGCTATATTACTGGAATATTGGAGGCTTCGTTAAGTGCACAGAGGTGCAATTAATGTCCAACTGTTAACACTTTTATTCAATCAATAGCAATAAAAAAGTGTGAGATTAAAGAGTAACAATTTCTAAGTGCAATCATTTGAGATGCTCTTGAGTCTGTTTGTATCAAAGGCAAGGATATTAAAATATGTTAATCATTTGGTCTAATGGTACAGGTTTCCACATGATAAGGAGCCCACCAAATGTCAAATTACGTCAAAAGGTCAAAAATAAATCACACAGTATTGGTTCATTCCACTTACAGAGTTTGTCATAGTTGTCTGGCTTTGGTCCGGTGTATTTGCTCCTCTTTCTTCGGCCCTCGTCTGCAACATTTACATGATAATCATTAATCAACATTCAGCTGGTAAAACAAAAATAATTTGTTGAATTTATGAACACAAAAATGAACTACAAAAGTATTAGAATATGTATGTTACTCTGAGACTGCTGTTCAAATGTATATGATTGACGGAAGAGTAGTCCTTAAGCATGCCTGAGAGGCAAACATGGGTTTAAAGAGTTAGCGACTTCAATTTTCTTATCCTTGGCATATGAGAACGAGTGGCCAGTCCTCACACTCACCATACAATCATTCCTTCAAAAGTGCACTCACAGAGCTGTACCGAGGGCAATGCCGTGGCACAGGGTGCAAATATACAAGGGGTGCAAATTGCAGGATAGACTAACTTTAATTATTCCATAAATTCATTCTTTCTTGAAAAATGTGGGAGAGCCAGATTAGCCCCTAATGCTAGGCACAGGGCGCAATTATAGCTTGGTACGGTCCTGTGCACTCATCAGCACTGAGTCCACTAGGGAGCAGAAAGGGCAGAAATTTGAAACTGCAATGGCAGGGATTTGTCGCCAGATCACTTAGTTATCAATCGAGCATGCTAACTGCTAGATGACAACTCTTAAATTACGCAGACGAGGACAACGGATGGAAAGTTGTTGATGTTATTACAAACCGTCAATCCCACCAAGACCCTTCTTCCGCCGGCCTTCCTGTTCAGTGACTGTCTTCACAAGACTCGTTGGTTCACATGGTGCACTCCGTCCGTACAAATTCTCAGCAATAGCACGAAACTGATAGTCGTTACAAGGAGAAAGTCCCTCAACTGTCAGAAACGTAAATCTGTAAAATGAAAGTCATTACATCTAATTAGATTTGTATTTGTAAAAGAGAGTCGAGGCCAAAGATTTAGTTAACGCGAAGTAAAATATCCCATGTCTTAAGCATTGAAACAGATTATTAAGGGTTAAAATGTGTCATTTTACACATCCACTGAATGCTCCTACAAACATGGCTCGGCAACCGAGAGGAGACCATTACTAAAGAATGCCTATAAAGATTGTTACCTATTCACTCAGTCCTCGATCACACAATCGAGAGATCCTGCGCGCTGACGCACTAACTCGATGTGGTTTTATCACCCAAATGCTAGACAATTGAATCTATTTCTATTGTGAGTGTAACTAGGCCTAGTATTGTTTGATTTTTATTTACTCTTGTTAATCATGGGATGTCTGTTGTGTAGTTGCTAGTTATGATTATTTTATGAGAGTACATTGTTTTATTCTAACTACTTTGATGATGTCTAATTGCTGTGTAATTGCTTGATATGTTTATTTTGAGAGTCTACATTGTTTTGAATGTTCATATTATGATGTGCCCGCAGTGCGTTTGCAAGCTGTTCAATAAAGTACATACATACTTACTTACTTATAATTAAAAAGGAATTTAATTATGTTCCGTTTAAATACAGAGCTAAATCAGTTTGATCTAATACTGAACTGAGTGGAAAATGAATGTGATAAAGTTCACAAGATGAATTTCAGTTTAAGGTATACCTGGTTGTTCCACACCGTATCCAGTTGGACATATTTTGTTCCAGCTTTTCCACTATGTACTGTGTAATGAATCCGCCTCCATCATTCAATGGTGGCTTCCAGGTCAGCATGACTGAATCATGGAAGATACTGTCAACATTCAGGAACCTTGGAGGATCAGGAACATCTGGAAAATCAATCAATTACATAAATGAGTGATTGATTGAACCACTAAATTGCATAGAAAGCGAATTAGTTAGTTTCATTACAGGTCTCAGAAACACAATAGGACAATCAGTAATGTAAAATGAGTTACTCTTACAAGAACTTTATAATTAATGTCATCCAACAATTACTAGGGATCAGCCAGAAATAACCTTGGCCAAATATCCAGTTTTCGGCACAATTCAGTTAGTATTCGCCTTGGAAAATAATATACACACCAATATGTATAGTTGCAAATAAAAATTTTTTACTCTTTGTTTGTAAAGGTTTGTTTCGTCAGAAATTACAATATAAAAGTCCACAACAGAAGTAAAGTCTATTTCATTGATTATTTCAAAAACAAGAAATGTACAAGTTGGTTATTAAAAGGAACAAAATTATTTAAGATTATTTCTTACCACACAAAAATGAGCAGTTTCGCATGTGGTACAAACAGTAAGTACCTGATCCGGAAAATAGTACATTCAAATACTTTTGATTCAGAACTCGGCCAACAAATTTACCCAGCTGACCCCTAACAATTATGCAGATCATTTTCGCTGTAATTGTTCTTGAATACATTGCCATTACGATCATTGGGGCTAGTAAAACAAATGATCAGCTGCATCACAGATGACCTTTCACAACCAAAGATACATTCAATAAAATAAGCTGGGAAAGTAACAACAAGTAGTAGTTTCAGCTTAACAAAGCTGTGTGATAACAAATATCATTAGCGTCACCCTCCTCCATTATCCAGGTTTGGGACTGGCACTGCCAGAGTGCAGTCAGTGGCAGAGTACTTTGGAAAGTAACTGTGAACTGAATATCAATTGTAAACAAAAAACTCACCATTTACAGCTATTTTTATCACAGCTGAGTCAGAGCCCAAGTCATTCTCGAGTAGTAACCTGTACGGCCCATCATCAGAACGGTCCGCATTTCGGATCGTTAGTATAGCGTGCCGCTCGCCGACTTCAATTTTGAACTTAGCGTCACTCTTTATTTCATTGTTGTCTCGCAGCCATCTGGCGGTTGGTTTTGGATTTCCAGTGAATGGAATCTTAATAACCACCTCCTCATTCTTTTCAAACATTGCAGTGTCTTGGAACCGAGGTGGAACGTGCGCTTTTGGTGGACCTGTAAAAACAATTTAGTGTGCAGACATTCAATCAACAGGTTAAATATAATCACTTATATACTGTCAAGATATTGATTGATTTTCTGCCCAATTACAGGTTAAATATGAAGATGCAGAAGTGAAGTGAAATCCAGACAAATCTTAAAGATATCAGGGTAGATGTATCAGTTGAGCTTTTGAGTGACTCCTCAAATGATTAACAATACATCCTATCATCTGCCGAAATTGCTAGTTTAAGTATTTCAGCTACAGAATGTTCTGCACATCCAGTCTTAAATAAGACAAAACTAATGCTATCTGGATGAATCTGTAGGAATTAAGGGACGCGACCTCGGAGAGAAAGCAAGGGAGAAGGTTCATAGTGACGGTCGCTAGAGTTGAACGAACTGAAAGCACAAGGTGACAATGTGAAAGCTATCAACAATAAAAAATCAAAGTGTTTTTAAAAGTAAACTATTCATCAATTAATGATTAATTAATAGTTAATTGTGTTTAAATGTATTCCCAATAAGTAATGCCAAATTCATATATAACATAAAGTATTTTTCATCTATTATTCGAGTGTCTTCGTATTTGTCTGACTGTTTAATCATATTGACCTTAACATCATGTAGATTAGTGCAAGAAGCGTCTATTAGTAGAAATCTTGAAGGTGTGCTATAGAAATGTTTGTATCAAATAAATAAATAATTAATTCTCCATCATTTACTAGTATTATTAAAATTAATATAATTTATTCCATATCTTTTACTAGTATTATTAATATTTATTAATACTTTGTAAATAAATGCCTTCAAGCAATCAATTAATCAATCAATCAATCAATTAAACACATGCAGACATAAACTACCCATAGATATATGGTTAATTTGTTTATATTAAATATTTATACAGATGCACACTATATAAAATACACTTATTTATTTATTGTTACCAGACTTTTGAGACTTGCATATTGTAAGAATTCTTTATATTAAAAAAACTAATGAGGTGCAACTGTCATGACATGTTATATGAATAACTCACTTTTAATGGAAAGGTCAGCACGAGATGACCTTGAACCTGCTGGCGTTGTGGCCTTGATGCAATATTCATCAGCATCCTCACCAAACACGTTGTGGACTACGAGAATATAAGTATCTCCATTTTTAGAGATTTCAAACTTGTCGCTATCGTTCAATTCTCGAGAACCTTTAAACCTGAAATATCAGTATATATATAATTTTAATTACTGCTACTGATTCAGGTTTCTTAAGAAAATAAGTCTAAATTTATTTGCATTTTGTAAAATTAACTTTAGAGAATACCAATAAATAATTCCTGATACAAAGATTCTGATACAAAAACCATCCTGAAGTCCTAAATATATAACAGTCTTAATTACAATGCATAATATTGAAAAATGTATAATCAAAGAAATGTAAATAAAGTCATTAGGTTTTCTTCATATTGACCAAGTTATTTCTGGAGTTGGCTGAGCTGTGATGACTGCTTCAAATCTTGCAGATTTTCCTTGGACACAAGTGACGGACTTTAGCGGCTGATAGATGACAGGAACAGTTGCAGCTAACAATAGCAACAACAACAACAACAAATGAAAGCCATTGTTACTTTCATTTTTAGACCATGTTGCAATAACTGACACAAGATTACAGCCTATGTATCAAGGATAATAATATTGTTTTATTCTATTCAAACTGAAAAACTGCATTATGATTACATGAAATAGTAAGAACATGATAATAAGTTAAACAAGAATCGATTAGATAACCGCATGACATTTATAACTTTTCTTCCTTAATTAGGGTGTCACAGCTTATGAAAAATATATCATATCAACGAAATAGTTACACTCCTTCACTATGGTTATATAATTACTTATACAAAAGCAGGTCTAAGCTAAACTCTGTGTCCTTAAGCTCAGGATCAATCTTGTCTGCATGATTTTACTAAACCTTTGAAATATTTATAGAAATGTTAAGAAATAATTCTGAAACATATGTGCATACATGCATGAAAGTGAATTCTCATCGTTACCAAATGGAAGTTCTTGGTTCTGCCAGTAAAACGATTAAATAAATCAAAACCACATAAATTTTGTAAAACCTTTTGGATCCTTGATCTTGATGTGTCTGGTGGTTGCAGCTGGAGGACTCTCTCCAGCCTCATTAACTGCAATCACGCGGAAGTCATATTCTCGATCTTCAATGAGGTTAGGGACATTGAAGATGTTGGCTGGTGATGGAGATTGGTTAACACGGATCCAGCTGTCGGATGCAGCGTCCTTCTTCTCGATGAAATATCCCAAGATACGACCTCCACCGTCGCTCTTTGGTCGTTCCCATGTTAGTGACACAAAGTCTCCCCCAACCTCTTCAGCATCTGGGATGCCCGGAGGTCCAGGAGGGTCTGAAAAGACAGCATTTTGTATCATGCTGGTGCTTCATAAAAACAGAATTTCAGTACTGAAGACTCAAGTGCAAGAACTTCAATCATGTGTGTCAGAAAGATCTCCTTTTAATGCCATCAATTATTTGCTTTTTATCGTGGAATGCCAATGGTAACATAAAGTTAAGCTGGTAAGTCATGACTGCAGCAGAAAAAGTACTATACCAAATGGCATCTTGGCGATGATGGGTGACAAAGCCTCCAACCAATCTCCAGATCCATTGGCATTTGCGGCAGCCACACGGAATAAATACTCATTGTTTTCAGTCAATCCTTGGACGTCAATCTCTGGATTCTAGTTACAATAGAACCAATCTAAGTAAACCAGTGTATTATTAATGATAACTGAAAGATTTATGTTAGTTTATTTCATATCAATATAATAATCATCAACAAACTGTCTACTAGAGAGTAAAATCTCATAAAATCTGTTCAATCAGCATGGCTATCCCTGTAATTTTTTGGACAATTATAATTAAAATTATTATATTATTAGTTAGAGCAGTATTAATTAGTATTATTATTATTAGTATCTGAGTCCTACTTCCTTTGGCCATAAAGTCAAAAGATCAGCTGGAGGTAATGAACCACAAGATTCGCTCCAGGTCAAAAATTGGGCCGGTAGTCAGTCTTAATAAAGCTTCATTCTCTAAGGACCATCAGTCGATGGTTCAGACCAATTGTGAGTGAGGGAAAGAAACCGCCTCAAGACAAATAGAAATATGCAAAATGATCTTAAGTAAAATAAACTCCATTTGATTCAGAATTTCTCTGATCAGGTACCGAATCCACAAAAAGTGTTGCTGATAATTCTGACCTTTGCAAAGGAAGCCACAGTTGTCCAGTAGGGTTTCCCAG
The DNA here is from genome assembly GCA_959347315.1 of Bimastos eiseni. Taxonomy (NCBI): domain Eukaryota; kingdom Metazoa; phylum Annelida; class Clitellata; order Crassiclitellata; family Lumbricidae; genus Bimastos; species Bimastos eiseni. The sequence goes on from OY365807.1 coordinate 36,169,812, forward strand.
TTTCCTTCCTCTCGACAATATAGTGAGTCACCTTGGAACCGCCATCATCCTCGGGTGGCTTCCACTTTAGATGACATGCATTCTTAGTAATGTCAGAAACTTGAAGAGGAGGTCCACAGATGCCAGGTGGGGCTAAATAAACAAAAACAGCCACTGTATACCTGTATACCATCAAACAAAGTTGTACCATACTATACCATAGTTTGAAAGTCTAGAGAGAAATGAATGTGACTCCCATGTACAACCACATCTGTTGCATCATATCTGGTTAGTTCTTCTTACACTGGCAAAAAATTTGTCACTATCATCAAGTATGGCTTAATGAGCATCGTTATCAGAATAATTCTTTCTATTACAATCACAGTAATTTGACAACAGCATATAAACATAAAAAAAATCAAACTCTCGTAACATCTTCATATCTTTACATGTAAATGCAAAGATATAAAGGTCACGAGCACATAAATATATAAAATAAACCTGATTCATATATATACCTTTGACCTTAACTGGAATTTCACAAGTGCCAACACCGCTCTCATTGGAGATTTCAACTTTGTACCTTCCAGTGTCATCTTTATCAGCATCTGTTGTTCAAGCACCAACATACGTACTGTTATCACGAATATAAATAAAGGCCATATGGCAGGCAACACAGACATAATCTAGATATTGAAACTATTGTACAGTACAGTAAGTTGTTCATTGCAAGTCTCCATATAAGTGCTTGGTCATGGTCATGTAGCCAAAGGATGCATAACAATATCTAAGAATGACAAATCAAATCCAACAACTATGTATACACACTAACACATACACACACATAATTTTACGTCTAACCTTTCCATGCAGGATACATGGTTTAACAATAAGCCACATTCACCCATTACAAGGTCAATCTTATGCAGAGAAAAGAATGCTAGCTATGTTGTCCTCTGCTACCAAATAGTAGAAAGAAAACCAAGTGATACAGCCATTGTAGAACTTTCACGAGGTTCCGAAAATGTGCAATGCAAATGTCTTGACCAGATACATAGTTTGGCAGTCTGTGCAAAAGCCTCAACAGAAATGGTCATACCTTTGATCTGAAGTATGACATAACCGTCATAGGGAATCAGTTTAACACGGTCATTTCCATCTGGAACATCGCGATTGTCCTTTTTCAGCTTGAATGAGAATGGACCGGTGCCGCTAAATGGTATTTTGACCTTCAACGTTTCTCCCTTTTCAACTCCTTGCTCTTTCAAATTAGATTCAACAGATGGTGGAGCTGAGGAAAAAGAAAACAAGTAACGGTCATAGATTTTATTTCCATATAAAAAAACGAAATGCTTGCACTCTGATAGTGACAGTCCCAAGGATGGATTAGAGGGCACCACTAATGATCTTTATCATCACACTGTTGTTAACCCTTTAACGACCAAGTGTAAGTGTAAGGCATAATCAATAAAGCTGGTTATTAAAGGGTTAAACTGAATATACCAATAATAAAACTCTTTCCTTGTAAAAGGATACAAATAAATTATAGAGCAGCTTCATAATCTCTTTTTCGATATAGAAAATATACTTTAATTTGGAAACTTATTTGAAACAAATAAAACAGAGCCTTAAATCAGACGCATATATTTTCCAGTATAGGGGCAGAACCAAAACAGAAACTTACTTTGGACGGTGAGTTTAGCAGAGGCTGACTCCTTTCCTTTAGGGTTGCTGAGTTCACAGGTAAAATCACCAGCATCATCTTCACTGACACCCTTAACAATCAGCTGGGATTTATTACCATCTTCTGTGATTCTGAATTTTCCACCTGGCTTAATCTCCAGGCCGTCGTGAAACCTAATATCAAGTTGACAAGTATTGCCAAACAATTATACAATGCTTAGATACACTGTTAGAATCTATTGAAATGAAATAAGTTGAACTTTTCAAAATAAAGACAATTTTCAAAACTCGTCTGTCTCTCGTTGTTTCATATTTGGACAGCACAGCACCATTATAATAATTATAGACCTCACTCAATCAAACCTGAGGATGTTAAATACAGAAAGGGTACTAATTGTAATGCCTAACATAAACTTGTAAATTAACATAGCATCAACATGCTCATTGGAATAGAGTAAATATAAATAATTTAAGAATATTCATTAAATCTGTCCTTTGGATAACTGTAGTGAATATTGTGTGTCCCTCTGTCCGGCGATGCATTTCCACAGTTTTACAGCTGTTGACTCGAAACCTTCGCCATTGGCTTGAGGAACCCCTGAGACACGCACTAGAGGGATTCCTGAACCTTGCAGCTGCCCTCTCCTGGTGTGCAGGGCCAAAAACCTATGGCGCACCTCTCACGCACCCATAAAAGCAGTTTCCTTTTTATTTGCCAGGATCTTGTCACCTGCGACATATCGTACATGTACCAGCTATACAGTATCGTTTGCACAGTCGGTCACATGGGTATGTACTATAAACACTATTTATTTACATGTATCTAGATTCTGTGTATGTGTCTGTCTCTCCCTTTATGCATTTGCACACTTTTACAGCAATTCACGCGAAACCTTCGCCGTTCGCTTGGGGAACACCTCGGACACCCAGTAGTGGGAGCGGCCGTCGTCTTCCTCCTTGCCATGGCCAAAAACCTGTGCTATTTTGAAGCTGGTAATCTTAAAATATTGCACAACAAATGCCCTAGTGACAATAGAGAATTGTTATCTAATAGAGAAAAGTTATCTTCACCAGAAGCACCAAGATAAACTAGGGTAATTGTTCCCCTCCCACCTTAACTCAGCTGCTGTGCCAGTCATGTCTTGCCAACAGCACAGACAATCTATATACCACAAGGCATTCAGTTTCAGGCTGTTCTTGCCCAAAAGCAATGCATGCAAACAGGAGATATTAATGCAGTGAAAAAATAAATTATCTGGTAGCAAATTAGAATCATTTTGGCCCTTAATTACATTGCAATATGACCTTTCAAAGTAATTGGACACTGCTGTCTGGCAGCAAGCTACACTACCACTGCAGAGCACTACATGATTTCACATTTCATACATCTTTGAGCTCTCTTGCCACATGACTTACATAAATAATTTGCAACCACTAATAGCATTTATAAAACTGAACTCACTGAAGGGACAATAATCAAATTCAAATCATTTATCTTCAGCTGGTAGAATAAACTTTAACTTTCTGTTTAAAAATCTCTCACTTTTATTCAAATTTTTAGCACTGGAAGATTGTCTAAAGTTCAAACATTATCCACATCATCCATTCAGAAAGTCTCATCTCAATACGTGCAACCTTTGACACCGTAAACCACCAGCTCTGAACTTCGCGCATATCATGTGCACACCCATAACAAGATCTTAAGTTTCTTTAGCACGGCTGGGCAATGCTCCAAGATATCTCTCTGACTATTAGTAAAAATATATCTGTAATAGATTATTTATTCACTTATGATCCCATTGATCCTAATCCATTCAAACAACAAGAAGCAGTCCATCTAGAGTGGAAAGCAAAGCTGCAAAAAGATGATGATTGTTACAAATGTAACTGTGACATTTTTCAAGTAATACCATTTGACATCAGGCTTTGGTTCTCCATCGAATGTCGCTTGGAATTTGGCATCTTCTCCTAGTGGAACTGTAACATTCTCTGGTTTGGATAGGAATTCCGGCAAGCGGGCAACTGCAATAAACATCAGCACCTATTTAGGCAAAATTTGTCAGTACATCACATCTGGATCAGCTGAATTCCCAAAGTTCTGGGATTAAATCACTTTGTGCTGTCAGTTCGTTGTACTCTAGCGACCGTCATGATAAACCATCTCCATTGCTTTCTCTCTGAGGTCTCGTTCCTTAATTCATCCAGATTCATTCTGGTTCTTTCTTGTATATCATCCATTAATTTCTTCATTGAGCGCCCTCGTTTTCTCTTTCCTTCTCTGCATGCCAACATCATTTATTTTTCCATTCCATTTGATTGCACATGTCCAAAAAAAAACCCAGTTCCCTTCTCAACGCTGTTTGTTGTAGCATCTCATCATTCTCAACTCCAATCTTCCTGCAAACCTCTTCGTTTGTCTTCTTCTCGGTCCAAAATATTCTCTGCATCTTCCTCCATATCCACATTTCGCATGTGTTGATCTTCTTCTCCATGTTCTTTGTCATTGTCCACGTCTCGCACCCATATAGTACTGTAGGGAAGATCATTGCCCTCACAAGCCTTTTTTTGTGCATCTATGCTTACGTGTTTGTCTTTCCATATCTTTTCTATAGGGATTAAATAGCAGACATTAAAAAAAATCATGTCTTATTCTCCGATAATCAACGCTCTCTTCAAACATTGCTCGTCTGGCTTTAGCATATGACAAATGCATCCTAAGCATGAAACATCTCATTCACACTCAGCAATGCTATTAAAGGTCTACATTCATTAACTGCATAAGATTGAAATCAAGGAGAAAGCCCACCTTTCTTCTCACAGACTTTGACTGGTGCAGTGTTGAGGCTGTAATCACCAACTCCAGCACCTGTAACAGCGGCCACGCGAAACTCATACTCCTGTCCCTCAACGAGACCAGGGATGCTTGCACTTTCACCCTGGATGGGGTAGTCATTTACCTTCTCCCATGTCCCACCTGGCTTACGCTTCTCCACCTGGTAGCCTGACAATCAGATATAAAGAAATGATAACACACATATACACTACACAAGGAATGATACAATGTCATCTAGCACATTGACAATGATGAATGGTGGAAACAGGTCCAGCATATACCACTTCTGGTTCAATTAGCATATATAACATGTTGAAGGTCAGCTTCAAAGACATGATCTGCAGCCTAAATAGATTACTGGTCTATCACACTAGAACACCAAAAGACACCAAAAGACGAAGTACATGAAAATTCACATGCTTTGGCAACGAGATTTTCTATTTAAGACAAAGTAGTCATAGAAAAGAGCTGACTGACTCAGCTTATAAGCATGTTTAATTTACCCAACAAAAACTTACAGAATAGATGACCCAACAAAAACAGCAGACATTAACATTAGCTGGCAGTGATGGGTCGTAATATTTGTATTGGCATGGAGTGCTCTATGATTAATTAATTTTCATAATAGGTGAGGCAAAAAGTTATTACCCTCTTTATGTGGCAAGGTATACTAGTGGGCTCTTTGCCGGAGAGAGTACAATTCATAAGTGAAAAATTAAGAAGACCAAGCTGACATAGGCCTATATAATATTACTTTAGCAATAAGCTGTTCAAAGGACTAGACATTGACATGGCCTTGACCTGGTGACTAACCTTTGATTGGGCTGCCACCATCACTTCTTGGTTTTGTCCAGCTCAGGTCCACAGAGTTCTTAGTTACTTTGTCAATATTTGGAAATCCAGGAGCTGAAGCCTTTGCTTTAAAAATAAACAACAGAGCAGAATGCTGTGTCGTAGGACTACGGCATAGAATTTCGTTGCACACACATAATAAGCATTTATAATTGTAGTTCAAAATATACAATATATGCAGTCTACATCTGAATTTCACATGCGTATGAATGAAATATGGACAAGACGACAACACCAGTTTTATAAATATCTTGTACTAGGCTCAGTCTCGATTCTTTGCTTCAATTGGTCCCTCTCTCTCTCTCTCTCTCTCTGGAATGCGTCTTCTTTTTCTGTTTGCTCCAAAATTCTATCTGGCAGTCTCTCATCCTCTTTTGCTTTACTCAAAACCGGCCTCTTCTCACGGGCCTTGCGCACTGGCAGCGCTTCTGAACGGTTCAACCCACTAGAGGTGCCTAACATATGCTTAAATAAAACACAATACAATTTGACACAGACAAAGGTCATTGTCAACAACCCTAGCATCCACATGATGTTGCTAGATGCTTGATATAGCAAGTTACAGAGGAGGAATATATGTGAAATAGAAAAAACTTACTGGGTTTTGCTTTTGGAACCACTGTTTCCGAGGGTGCGCTTGGCTCACCAAGTCCAGCGAGGTTCTTGGCCCGAACACGAAACTCGACCTCTTTCCCCTTTTCAAGACCACTGGCTACAAGAAATAGCTATTTTCAGAAACAGAACCAATCTAGCCTGAAGCCAGTCTAATTTCATTTGTCTGAAGGACACTGTAATGTAAACAATATGCTTTTAAACTGTATTCAGAATTTGAGCTGAACCCAAGGCACTCAGATAAGTTTACCTAAGGGGAACTTTAGATGGATTTTAGGTGTCTGACTTTGGCACACAGATTGTACTAAATCTAAATCTGTAAATTAAGTTGTGGTTTATCAGCTTGATTTTGATTAAACGAATGTTGAATTGAATTAATGGCATTCTAAACTACTGATTCAAGTAAAAGTACATACAGATAACAGACAATTGTTTATCATGCTGTAATGATGCCGGTTTGTTCAGTAAGGTACAGTATGTTGTTAGATCAGTAAGGTGGGACAAGATCAGGCCAGAAAAGGTCAAGGAAGGTAATGTCCATTCAAGGCAAGAATTGCCAATCACCCTTGAAAGGCCAAGGAAGGTAATGTCCATTCAAGGCAAGAATTGCCAATCACCCTTGAAAGGCCAAGGAAGGTAATGTCCATTCAAGGCAAGAATTGCCAATCACCCTTGAAAGGCCAAGGAAGGTAATGTCCATTCAAGGCAAGAATTGCCAATCACCCTTGAAAGGCCAAGGAAGGTAATGTCCATTCACATCCTGTCTCTTTCAAACAGCATTCATTAGAGGCAAGAATTGCCGATTACCATTGAATCATTAAGAATCAAATCCAACAGCAGAACAGATTCTGCCAATGAAAGTTCACAGATCAAAAGACACATTTAGCTATTACCTGTGAACTTGGTGTCCTTGCATGGAGCCTTGTCATTGAGAGGCTTCCATTTGTTGCTGCCCTTCTCTCGAACTTCAACAACATAACCGGAAACCTTGTTACCACCATCTTCGAGAGGCTTATTCCATGACAGGGTTACTGAGTCTTCATCTACATCGTCCACAAATGGTGTTCCAGTCTTGCCAGGAGTATCTGGAAAGAAAAATTTCTTACCAATCAACATCTTCCTATAATAAATGGTTTTGAGAGGATTAAAAATAAATGCAAAGGTTCACATATACTGCAGCTTCTCAGAACAGTGATAGGAGAATGAAACAAAATAAACATGAATATTAACACTAATCATAATTATCCTAAAAATATCTTAAGAGTCTCTTTAAATATTATTAGGGCAGAAATCATACCGAACTGATGTTTGGCAACAATCGGTCGATCGGTGACGAGCGGTTCACTCTGACCTTGATCGTTAACGGCAGAAACACGAAACTCGTAAGCTTCACCGTCTTTGAGATCGCCAACATCACACTCTGTGCCACGACAGAATTTACTCACTGGGGTCCACTTGCCAGACTTCTGGTCCTTCTTCTCCACCAGGTAGTGGCTCACAGGTTTCCCACCATCAGACTATGAGCATACAACCGAACGGTCATACAAACTCATGGAAGTTATTTATGAAATACGTTCCAATAAAACAAGACAAAGAGCAAGTAAGAATAGTTTAAACAATGACCTAAGGAAGAACAATGGGGCAATCAAGTAATAGTTGATAAGAACCTTAATGACATGAATAATAATATTCAGAAACTTTGACTTTGATTTCTCAGTTGTTGTGATTATACCAATGAAAGAGTCACAGGAACTTCAGCTAGAAATAAGCTATTTTGATGCTGCAAAAAGTAATTGGAAGCAGATGCATTGTAGAGTATAATTGAATAAAAATGTCAAAAACCAACAACTGACAGGTTTGACCCCTATGTCACAAATGGTCTATAAAACTTAGTAGTAATTATTACAGCTGTTGTAGCAACAACAAAACTGATACAAAACAATTCGCTTGAGCTCACTTTTGGTGGCTTCCAAGACAATTTGCACGACTCTGGTGTGATCTTTGAGACCTCGAGAGGTCCTTCTGGAGCACTTGGCTTGTCAAGAACTGTTACATTGATGTGTGCTGTATCGGATCCTTTTGGATTCTTCAGATTTACTGCGTACCTGCCCTGGTCGTCCTTTTGAGCTGCCTTACATACCAGTATAACCTCGTTATCTAGAACTTCAAATTTTATCCTTCCATCTTCCATGATTTCCTTTGAGCCCTATAAAAAGAAAAAGAATTTCTAGAACAACAGCAGAGGCGCTTAAGAAATTAAGCATAGAATGAATGTCAAACTTCTAATGTACCAGTTTATTAATTATTATTAATATTCTTATTATTATTGTAAAAATAGCAATTGACACTGATACAGCAGAACTCATTATGTCATTGAATATATAATTCAACACACCTATAAATATATAAGTGTGGCACGGTGGCTGATAGGTAACGCTCAGTGTGCACTGAGTGTGCGGGTTTAAACCTCGTCCAAGGAGTCACTGTGTAGGAACCATGAGCAAGTCCCTCACGCACAATTGCTCTGTATTACAACTGCAGTTGTGCCATTGAGGCATATGTGCACTTCTGAGCTGATTGGAAGAAGGGTAATATAAAAGTTCCGTTTACTGTATTATGTTATTACACATTTGTTCATCAATTTAGGAATCATTTAGGGAAACAGAGTTACATACTCGTTTATTGAAACATTAAGTTGGTTATGAATAGATAGATAGTGCTTTTGTCATTATTTCAAGTAAAATTTAAATTAAATTAAACATGGAATTGATTTACTGCCAAACGTACATTAAACCACTTTGCTGCTGGTGCAGGACTGCCCTTAAATGGAACTTTAATTCTGAAAGGTTCTCCAGCAACAACTGTAATGTCACTCAGTAGGGCATCCAGCAGCACCTTAGGAGCACCTGCAAGCACAGTAATAAAACAATTATATTTCTTACACTGGATGCAATCAATCATAATATTTTTTTAACAATGCTTCAATAATTCACTTTTGTATCATAACCTTTGCAATACTCACTGACTCCATATAAAGTGTTTCAGTTGTATTATCAGAGAGAGTGCAATGCTGTTTCCAGCCAACCTATGCCATCGTGTTGCTTTCATCCACCTGTCGAGATTTGCTGGTCCTGTGCCTCTCTGTACAGTGATGTGGACCTATCATACCTTATAATGCTCTTATGCATCGGACCATCTTCCTGGAACGGTCTATCATTATACTTAACTGTTTTGTCACAGACAGGTTGATAAACATTTTCAGGTCCTTGAATAGCACTTTACAAATAGTCAAATTACATTATAATATACATACACAAGACAGAAATTTCACCCCAGTCATTCTATTTTTCTATGCTGGAAAATATTGACTTTAAGTTTTGGTTTCTTGTGGTTCTTTCAAACAAATTGTACCGATTCTGCTGGTTCTACACATTTTACATGGTAATTCTTTCTAGGATTCACATGGATCCATGGATTCACAATTGCACATACCTAAAATGTGGCTCAAAAATGTACTAATATCTGTATTGTTCCTAGCATTGCTTTCACTTACATGTTGGAGCAGCTGGCTTAATGGCTTCTGATGTTTCTGCATAGGCTCCAGTGCCTGCATCATTCACGGCTGCAACACGGAACTCATATGGCCGACCCTCAGAGAGACCTTTCACAGTAAACTGGGTATCCTTTACATCGGAAGGGCTTGCTCTGCAAAGCAAGGAAAACATTATACAAAAAGAATAAAGATAGTAATTCACTATCCAGAAACAAGTTGTTTTAATCCAACTAGCTTGTAGTTTTCATCAAAATATTCATACAGTGAACTCAACAGGTTCTTGTTAGATACTGTTAAGATGTTCAGATATTATTTATGCGCATGTTCAACGATCACGTCGGTCCCAAGTCCACCTTCATCATTTTTGGTGGATTGTTTTGTCCAGGTGCAGAATTTGCCTATTAGGTTCTGACAGGTTGCTCTTCCGGATATTGATTAAGCTAATGGGATGTTTAAAGTGTATCTATTAAATGTCGTCTGTTAGTTACATACATTTGTAACTGGAAATTTGTTTACAATTATTATAACTGTCTAGTGTTAGCACAGAGTTCTGAGGAAAGCACTAGGGGAAAACCTTTAAAGGACCAAAGGTCCCACCAGCAGGGCAACCAAAATATGGTGATTAAATTAAATTCTGGTGGATGAGGTAATGAGGGTATATTAAAAAGGTGGAAAGTCTCCAGATTTAACTAGTTACTTAGTTGGAAGCAAACAGATAATGAACAAATAGTTAGTGAATAGACACATCATGTACAGTGGGACAAAAGGTGTTTACAGAGTCGATAATTAAACGTTTCAAAGCAGTTTATATTTCGTATCTCAAGTGGTAAGTAGTAACAGACCATGGGACTGTTGTATGCAATCGAGAATTTATGCGAATGTCTGTGGAAAGATAGACCGATATAATCACTAACATATTGTAGACAGCATGCACTAGCTAGCTGTAGTGGTTTCAAGTAGTTCAGATAAGCAGCTGGTAGAAATCTATTCATAAATCTGCATACAAATTCATTAGCTGGGTATAGTGCCATCTGGGAAATTTTTTTATATGGGAAGTCAATAGGTATCTGATAAGGAAATTTTCCTAATGAATTAAAATGCCCAACTACTCTAGATATTCAACTATGCGTGATCATTTGAACCAAAATTACAGCGCAGTAGATTAAATAGGGGTGGATATGGGAAAATAGAGATTCCTGCATATTGTTGCAGGTACTAGGTTAGGCGAGGTGCTATATTATCCCGATATTTTTAACCATTTTCAAGGATATGCATCCAAATAGTAAAATAAACATATCACAATCAGCAGACATAAAAAGAAACTTAGTTCTATTGTGAAGTGCTGAAACTATATTTACCTCGTCCATCTTGTTGAACCCTTTTCCCTCTTTTCTACCACATAGCCTTTGACTGGTTTACCTCCATCTCGGAGTGGAGGCTCCCAGGACAGTGTTATGGAATCAGCTGTTGTACCTGTACATTCTGGAATGCCTGGAGCACCTGGAACATCTGTATAAAACAACAATAAATTTTAATTTAAAAACAGTAACACACAAGTCACACAAACTGCAAATTCTTAAAATTCTTAAAATTAGGTCTTCCATGTTGGGTATCAGACAGATAAAGACTGAGCAAATGGCTGTTTAAAAAATCCTAAATAAATACCACATAGCAACTCACATAAAACAGAAGCTTGGAAGCAACTTACCAAAAGGATATTTTGCCTTGACTGGGCCTGATGTCACAAGAGGTTCACTCTCGCCGTTTTCATTTACTGCTATAACTCGGAAATCATACTCTTCTCCCTCATCTAAGTTCTTTGCTGTTGCTTGTGTGTCATTGGGAGATATGTTGCCAGGACACTTCTGCCACCTGTTCGATCCTTTTGGCTTCTTCTCCAGAACGTAGCGGTCAATCTTTGATCCTCCATTGTCTTTTGGTGGTTTCCACGCGAGTGTTATTTCAGTTGGAGTGGTTTCCAGGACCTCCAGTGGACCCTCCGGAGATGATGGCTTGTCTACAATCAAGAAAACTTACTACAGACAATCCCTGTTGCAATTACTATTGCTGCTAAGGCTATACGAAAATACTCTAATAAAATCACCATATTCATTTCAAAAATGTTACACATCATAAATGACAGTTTATAACATACAAATGTTCCCCACAGAGCAATGCAGGCAACCGCAATCCATCAGCAACAGGGAGACACTATACACAGTAAACTAACTAAAATAAAATGTAAAATAAAAGGACCTCACATTTCCACGCATGCCGAGGGCCTCACATTGGCCAAAACCTCCACTGCCTACAATGATGCAAAGAAATCAACTGTTGTCATTGAAATGCATTGGTTTATAACCACATGACCCTTTGAAAATTAATTAATTTTTTATATTTACACATATAGTAAGCATTTAAAATGACAAGGCATCGATGTCACAATTCATTTGAGCGTTAATGACCTGTTCAATGTCAATAAAAACGCACCCACTCAGGACAGGTTTGAAACTGAAACATCTCCATTGCATTGCTGGGCACTTAAGGAAACAGCTACAGAGAACAGTGATGTTGTGAAATAAAGGTGCTCCAATTTTAGCTACAGAGGTAATGCATTTTCTCACCAAGTACAGTCACTTTGATAGTAGCCTCAGCCACTCCAGCTGCATTCCTCAGACGCAGAGTGTAGGGTCCGGTATCCTTACGCTGTGCGTCTTTTATCACCAAAAGAGCCTGATTCTCTGTGGTCTAAAAACAATAATCATCACAGAATAAATTATGTTATTTTCATGGGCTATGTTATTCCCCATATCCTCCTCCTCCTCCTCTTCAATACCACCAAATAGGCTACCATTAAATTCATCATCATCACCATCATCAATAAAATTCAATATGGGTTTCACATCATAACTGCATCACTCCAGGATCAATTAAGTTTGGCAAATAGCCACACCCATTTTCCCATTACAAACAATATGCATATATTTGGAGCAACAACAGCATACTAGAGATAATCAATCAATAATAAACATACAGCTTGATAAAAACATTATTTTTGTAACTCCACTGAAGTCATCAACATATTTGCATGCATGCATTAAAACGTCACAAATGAAAACAATTGGTTTCGCGATTTAAAAACAGAAATTACCTCAATGCGATTTCTACCACCCTTCTCCACAACATCATCTCCATGATTCCATGTTGTGGTAGGCACAGGCCAGCCTTTAATTGGAACGGCTATTTTTATTTCCTGTCCTGCTCTCACTGTAATGTCTTTGATGTGACTCAAATCAATACTTGGCTTCTCTAAAAAAAAAACAGGAATTGTTTAAGATATTCATTTATGCTATCATACATCGTTCTTTTACCAGACAGATTGAAGGAGCAAGACTTGAGATAATCAGCTAATTGCAAACATATCTTAACAGCTGAATCTAACCAATAAGTTTCCATAGCACAATATTAACAATGCACAAGATTAAGGCTGTCAATGGGTATCAGGGTACCCGCCCAAGGCTGATTGTCCGGGAAATAATATCGGTTCTCGTGTGCCCAACATTCCGCAAAGTGTGCAATTTTACCTGAACAAACACCAGAATATATTCCGTTGATCATAATAATTAGCTGACTGTCCAGGCTAAGAAATTTGTTCTCTGGAGCCCGACATTCCCTAAAAATGAGCAATTCATTACATTTCCAAAAGAAATTTCTGTGAGGTCGGGCACCCGCTCTGTGGGTCGACGAGTACCCAGGCTGTGATTTCAACATTTTCTGACAACCTTACACAAGATATAGATAGCAAAAATGATCAGCAATGCTCCTGTGCTGAAAAAATGTTTCACCATTAAACATCACCATAATTTATATTATTCCCACACATTTTTTTTCTTTTTCTAAAGTGCAACAGTACCAATGTGGTTGAGTAGAAACATGTGAGAAGCACATCCATTGCATCTAAGCTCCCAGTGAAGCATGTAAATAGCAAACATTTTCATTAAGTAATGCAACTCAAGACCACATTACGTCAATATTGCCAGAGAACAAAACATGTTTGTGACAGATACATGACAGCACCAGATCTCAACATTTAGCTTGAACATCCTCTGCCATTTGACGATGCAACTTGGTCATAATGGTTTAAGGAGAAACCACCTGCAAGTGGAACTTTTTTGCATCAGAGGCAAATAAGCTCTTTCTACAGACAATGCCAATGCAGTTTGAACAAACCTTCAGGTTTCTGAGCCACCACGGGACCAGTAGAAGTGCTGGGATTGCCTGGTCCAGCCTCATTGACCGCTTTCACTCGGAATTGATATTCTTCACCTTCTTTCAAATGTGGAACAGTAAATTCTGTGCCCTTTACAGGGAATGGTGTGGCTTCAGTCCACTCTCCATTTTTGGGCTTCACCTCCACCACATATCCCTCAATTTTCCCTCCTCCATCATTTGTTGGCTTGTCCCATGAAAGTGAAACAGAATTTGGTGTAACTTTGTCTACTTTTGGTTGACTTGGTGGTCCAGCCAATGCTGTAAGAAAATAACAAGCAAAGTATATGTAATGCAAATTGCCTAAAGAAAAACCAAATGTATTTCAAGAAAACAGATTCGCATTACGTAACAGACTAACTTTTCAGCAAGACAAAACGTTGACAAGAGTAATGAAGCGTTAAGTGCCTCAATGTAGAAAATTTCTGTATATAGTGGTTGCTTCTGAATATATTTAGAGACCTAACACTTCTATACAATCATATTGAACTAAAAGCAGTCTATTTAAAAATGACATTCAATTCATCATAAAAGACATATTGCAACAATTACTTTGAACAATGGAAATTTCAAATGTATTTTAGGTGGGGAGATGGCTGAACGATATGGGTTCAAAACCCTCTAGCCCCATAATTGGTGCTTGTATAGTAACGTTTGACACTAATCCTCTGAAGCTGTCGTTTGATCAGGCCTGAAATTGTTTTGCATCTCATGCTTCAAAATCAGATTAAATTTCCAACTCCAACTTACTCCCTTGCCTCTTCTGACCTATGACCCTCTGCGCTGACTATGTCAGCAAGACAAACTAATGAATTGAATGTATGCTGGAATTCTGCATATTGTCTGGAACCCGAGTTAAAAAATAGGAAAGTGTTGAAAGTTTCATAAATGGATTGGGCAGGCTGAACTCAATTTCTCCTTGTACTATTCAAAAAATGTTCTTATCAAAATCATAATCTGATGGTGGCAATACACATCATCAGATAAATACCATAATGATGGTGCCTTGCCTTGTTATTCATGCAGAGGCCATTGTATAACTGCATAGCAAATTTGATGATATGCTCATCTTCTGAACTATAATTGGAGGGATGGGTTCCTCAAACATCCGCCACACATGATAGTCCTAGAATGATATAACGTGTTTCTTGTTCCAAGCGTGATTATAGGTTTTGTTTGTATCAGAATCGGACATTCTTCGCTCCGTGGACGGAGTGGGACTTCATAGCTTAAGACCAATCCCATACATATTCACACTTCAAGAGACATATGACATCAATTATATTCCTACAATTTTGAACAAGCACTGACCTCATAATTTTTTTCATATATTTTGTAATTGACTGCAGTTTGAAATTAAGACACATTAAACGAATATGTACAAATAATGCTCAAGGTTTTACTTTCTCTTCATTTGCCCCTTTTGTGTAGGCTGCTGTTTTGCCTCTTTGATGTAATTAAAGGTGTTCATAAGGTCGACTCAGCCGTCCACTCATAGGCTGTCAATAAGGCTGTCAACGGGTACCAGATTACCCTGGCTGCACGGGTAGACGGGTAACCGGGTCGTGATTTCAACATTTTTTGACAGCTCTAGCTGCCACAGTTATCAAATCAAGTCTTGATTAGCTTGTCATCATGTGTTATTGCTATTTCATGCAATCATACTCCAGTTAACAAGTTTGAATTAAAAATATACGAACACATCAATGAATTAATTAAATTTTATGTTCTTTCAACAATCAAGAACAGCAATTGCCTTTCTATAGAATATCATAAATCCCCAAATCACAGTGCTCAGCTTTTATAGTTTTCACTATGAGATCAGAGTCACTCACAAACAGGATCTCGGACTCGATGGAGACCAGTAGACTTGCTCGGCTTTCCAGGTCCGGCGTCATTTATGGCGACAACACGAAACTCCCATTCACTGTCTTTCATCAGATTAGGCACAGTAAACGTTGTTCCATCAACTGGAGTGGAGTTCACTGCAGTCCATGATCCTCTGCCCTTTGCTGGACACTTTTCAATCTGATAGCCTGGTCAAAGAAACATTTGCATGACTACGTACAGGATCTTTAACCCAAAATAGTAGATAATTAACTGATTTCAAATGCTCAGAAAGCTAAAGATGATTGAATATTAATGAATCTTATTCATTGATTAGTTGATCATTCTAACCTTGTATTGGATTACCACCATCGTCATTTGGTGGTGTCCACTTCAGAGTAACAGAGCTGGCATCATATTTAGCAATCTCAACATCCTTTGGCTCACCCGGAGGATCTACGAGCATAGAAGTTTAATTAAATGAAACCAGAAACTATGCAGAGTGCCGATTAGTAATTAACTAGATTTATGAATCAATTAAATATCTAACAGTAGTCAAATTTATAACTATAAATTTTTATAACAAAGAAACTCCTTATGAACATATAGACTTAGAAGCATAGTGAAAAGTCTTTTTTGTTAAATTACAATGTCAAATTCGTTAATGCAGAAAAGTTTTTAATGTAGGCTATATCTGTTCAGCAATGAACTGTTATGACTACGCATGATGCAGCTGGATCAATGAATTAGATAAGGAAGAGTAAAACCAGAATATTTAAAATCCTTCCCCTAGCAAATTCTAAATACCAAACTGTTAAAAATAGGGAAATATTGCTCAAAATCATGATCCAAATTTTGAAATTCCATAGTGCCTAAAGAATGTTAAGTTTGGCAAACTAGTTTATTCGCAGGTACTTAAACAAAGTAAATCAATATGAAAGTCAAGTCAGCTTTAGTTCCAGATCAAGTAACAAGGCTCAGGCAGGCAGACAGTTAGATGGGTATGGTGGACAGAATAGGAGGGATCGAGACAGGTAAGTGGAAATGAGGAATCAGAAAATGGAAAGGGAATTGTTTTCAGCATTGAATGAAATATCTGACAGAGATTGCAAAAAGGTCAACATCTATAAGTCTGCAGGATAGGTCACATAATTGTACATAATAATTCTGGTTGTGCTATGGAGTATTTTCAAATATTAAGGATGAGATGACAGGAGACAAGAGAAGTCTTTGGGAAGAAAAGCAGCAGGTTGAGCAAATTTGTTTAATGAAAATTATAAGTAATTGATGAATTTTATTGGGTTGCAACGACAGAAAAAAGTTTCGATTTTGTATTCTAGTTCACAAATTTTAAGCTATAGGGCGTCATTTTAGATTTGGCAGTTTCGACAAGTTCAGCAAACAAGAATGATGCATTTCTTTATGCTTGTCATGCTTGCTCTAAACAACATACTAATGCAAGGTCCTACTTTCATTCACATAGGGAGCCACAGGCATAAACATAAGGACCTCTGCCATAATATATCAATCCATGAACTTCTACTGTCACTCGTACATTTTTAAAAGTCACATTCATTATAAAATGCAGTGAATCCTGCTAATCACCAACAGAAAGGCATAGCAATATAAGGTTAGACAAAGTGATAAAATAAATGAAGACAAAGTGATAAACTAAGGTAACCCAAGGCAAGACAGGGCATAGCAAATAAAGATAACGTATGGCAATTGCTTTTGATATTTGTGATAAAGTGTGACAAAATAAGGCAATTGTCAGCTGTGTAACAACTGTTACATAATCATGTTTAACTTCATGATAGAAGCATCTTCTTGAAGAAGTGACAAACGCAACATAGAATGGCTAAAGAGAAATTTTTATTTTTTTAATATTACCATAAGGATTCTTGGCTAGAATGGCCTTGTTTGTCTCAATTGGTTCTCCAAGTCCAACTTTGTTTTCAGCCCTAACCCGAAATCTGTATTTCTTGCCTGGCTCGAGACCTTTCACTATATGAGAGTCTTTTTTGACATTGCCTGGAACTTTCTGCCAAAAGTCTGTTCCATCTTCACACTTCTCAACAACATAACCTTTGAACAAAAAACAACCAATTGATATGATATGACTAAAATAAGATTGGAAAGCTGAAAAATGCAGTTGTGACTTTATTACATTATCTGGAGTTCTCTAAGATCTGGTGTTTGGTTGTTTCAAATAACTTGCATATAAGACAGTAAAGAATTCACCAAGATTCAACTATTTATATAGACATAAATTCAATGACACTCTAGCCCCACAAATAATTAACATAACCATATCCATGATCTAATATAACAATGCTAATGACAATTTTAAGTGCTTTCCAAATACCCATCCAAGCATAATCTGCCAGTCTACACAATGCTGTACTAATGCTTGACTTCAAAGGGACAACAACTTAAGCAGCTGCAAAAGGCATTACTAGTAGGCTCCAGCACATATGCAAACCCAACCAACCACCCGTTGTACTTATGCACCATGTTCAGTTCTAAGCCTAGAAAAAAATATAAAAGCAAGACTGTGCTGTTGCCTGTTATTTCTGTTCCTCCATTATCGCTTGGTGGAAGCCAAGACAGTTGACAGTAGTCCTCGTGAATATCAGTCGCCTGCAGGTTTTCTGGGGCACTAGGTGCCTCTGCACAAATCAAAACCACACTTCATAATCACAAAAGCAAAGGAACAGCTATAGATCATTTGGTATCATGTCATATAATACATAACGCATGTTTGCATACAATATACTGCATATATAATTACTCATTTAATAATTCAAACTGACAAGTATCCTGCTGGATGACATGACCATTATGTACGCTGTGTATGCATCCAAGGGTCATGTTTGTACTTTCGTCTATGGATCGTTCACTGCAGCCCTAATGGTGATCACAGATGGTACATGGAGTGAAACCAGTGATCTACATGGAGAGGACCATCGCCAAAGGGACCCTCTTTGGACGTGCTACGTGGTGGAAGGAGGTTCCTTAGAGAGGAGTTTTGAAGCACATTATTAAATGAAGACTGAACTCCTCGATTTTGACAATGTTTTGGGTTTCTCGTTGCTTATATAAATCAAAGATTGGAAAATTTAAAACATCGCAGATTAGTAATTTTTATGAAAACAACTCAAGACATAACTTAACATCATTCAATCGATCAAAGAAATTTATTTAGCTGATCAGAATCATATACAACAGCTTACAGCAAATCCACAAAAAAATAGTAAATAAGTCTAATTCTAGTTGAGAAACAAGAGAAGGAGTCATGGAGTGAATAAGGAGGATGAGATAAGCCCAGGAGACCAAATTAGGGACCAAAGGTCCCACAAGTTAGGGCCACCTAGTAGGATAGGCTTAATAGAAAAGTGAGAGCCGGTAAGAGAAGATTAAAGGGAGAAGATAATAAATTCAACGGTGTATAAACATAAAACTTAACTAGTCATAACTAACAAAATGTAGCTAGCAGGTGAAGAGGTAGGTATAACAATAAATGCAACAGAGAATTACACGATAAATGTTATCTAGAGAAAAATATGTGTATGTAGCCAAGTAGAAAATAATTTTCCAGAGCGCCAGGTATGCTCAGCACACGAGCCAAGATTGAACCAGTACATTAATTTTTGTTATTTGGCATGCACAAGTATATGTACCTATGCATGAAGAAACTTAATATTGCACATTTTAAGTGCCTGACAAAGGCAATGCAGATTTAACAATGATACAAATCGAAATAACTGCATTTTATAAATCATGTAAAATAGCCATGATGGGTGTAAACATGTAGAGTGGCGCCACCTAATCCCAGTAATGCAATGTGATTGTTCAATGTGTTCATTATGATCTCTGCATTCTTTAGCCCCTAGTAAAGCAGCAAAATTATTAGGCCTACTATAAACAGTCTATAAATCACAAGAACAAGATTGGCCAAAGCAATGGGAAAGCATTATCAACAGGGTGAAATATGGTTAACGCACGTTTTTTTCTTTCTGCTGTGACTGGTGGAGTGGCAGTGCTGTAGTCACCCAGTCCGGCATCTGTTACAGCGGTCACGCGGTATTCATACTCCTTTCCCTCTACAAGATTTGGAACTGTAGCTGTCTCTCCAATTATTGGTGCATCACTAACTTTTTCCCAATTTCCACCAGGACTACGCTTTTCCAGTTGGTAACCTGAACAAACCAAACAAAGAAGTTCAGCCAGACATATGAATTTCGGGAGACATGTAACTAGCAATCCAGCAACGATATTTGTATGTGAAACATACCTGGCATCGTATCATTAGTTGACTATCTTGAAATGATATCCTGCCAAGCGTCAAGTGTCAAACAGAGCACATAAGACTTTTCTAGACCTGCCCTTATATATGCTAAACAAATCACACGGTATTCAACTCCTTTGCTTAATGTTAAAAACTAAACAGGTTACACAATAGTGACCGCTTATGCCCAACATTTCAGTCAGAGATTTATATAGCACCCTTTCAAGACAATCAACTAAAGGGTGCTACTGACTCAATATGGGCTAAAGAGCCTTCAGGTTAGAAAGTGCCTTCAAAGGCTCAATATAGGCCTATTAAGCATATTGCAACAGGGAGCCCATTCCAAATTGCAAGAGTCAAAAAAGTACTAAACAGAGTACACTATATTGACTTCTTATGCCTAACATTTAATGCTAAACAGATTACACAATATTACACAACTTCCAATACCTACCTTTAATTGGACTTCCACCATCACTCCATGGCTTTGTCCAAGAGAGATCCATGGAATGAGGCCCAACATTGTCAACAGTTAAGCCGCCTGGAGCTGAAGCCTTGGCTGAAATAAAAACAGGACGTGTTACAGTCTGCAAGATCCTGTACACACTGCCAGAAATGCACTAAATAAGATTAAATAGGCAAGACAATAAGATGACTATGTATTTTACAATCGTCCTCAAAAGCAAGGACAGAACCAGAGGAATAAAGCCAAATAGCAACAGGTAATGACAAGATAAAAAATCTTTCTCAACATGTCAGCAAAAATGGACTTGGCGATGATTATAGTATAGATATTAAATAATAATATAACATTGTTAAATTAAGTCAAATATGTAACTGCGTAGGCAGAAATTATTTCTATGAATATCTGAACTGTACAAAAGGCCTAACTTTTTATAACAGAATACAATGTAGAGCATCAATCCTCACTACAAATAGCTGAATTGCAGGATATACATAACATTTGAATTTGAATCCACAAAGACATAATAGCATGTTAATATACATGTTATATATATATATATATGCTATGGATATAATTATTTATATATATATGCAGACAAATGCAGACTTCAGTTTGCAGGTGAAGCTGGTTAATTTGAACAGATACTACAGTACAATACCCGATATTGTTTAGATACAAATCTATCACGGCTCCACAGCTAGAGAGTGACATTCAGTGACAGGGAGAGTGAAAGGAAGAGGAATAAGACAGAGATAAAGGAGGACAGAGACATTACAAAGATAGTGTTAGCAGATGATGGAAAGTAGAGGTGCGCAAGAAGATGAATTCAAGATATTGACTGTGACATGGGTAACACAAAAGCAAAAGTCCTATTTGTGAAGGACGTAAGAAGTGCGAAAAAAACAGGGAATCTGTACGGAACGCAAGAGATTGACAGTTAAAGGAAAGAAGAGGCATGATGCAGACATAGAGAGCACAGAAGTGTAAAAAGGGATGCGAGGTCAGATAAATTCATTCGTTCAGAGGATGTGTCATGTGATCAAGGCAAAATTTCACTCTTTAATCACATTGACTTTATGCAAGATAGTGATTGATCAGCTGTTATAACGGCTGTGGCAATATGCTTGCAAGAATTAATTAGTAATTGAAAACATCAAGCAAAAAGGGTCATTGACTTCGAGGGGTATCAAAAAACAAAAAACCGATGTAATAAGTTGAGAAAGCAGAAAAACTGCAAAAACTCAACACTGCAGTCACAAAACCAATCATCTTCTTTGCGAGTACAACATGGTTTAGATGGTTCAACGATAGCCATTTCATCATAGTTTACAGAGAAAGAGAACGTAGCGATCTGCAATAATACCACATTTATCATCAGCACTTTACAGTTCAAAGAGAGATCAATGACATGCGTGGAAAATACACACGGCAGTAGATACCTACTGGGTTTTGGCTTTGTAACAACGGTCTTGGATGGCGAACTTGGTTCACCAAGTCCAGCCAAGTTTTTAGCCAAGACACGAAACTCATACTCCTTGCCTTTGTCGAGGCCCTCAGCTAAACAACAAAATGAAATTGAATGCAACGTGAACTAAACGAAACCTGCATATAAATATCTAAAACAAACTTCAATTACATGAATTTATTAGAAATAGAAAATATTTCATATTGTTTAGCCAGTATTAACTTAGATTAGCAGAAGGAAGCAAAGTGCACTGCTAGATCATTACAGACAAATTACTTAAACTTCTTTTACCAACAATCATCTTAGAATCATTCTTTAGAATCATTCTTTATCTTGGATTTTTATCTTGGATTTTTAAAGCCTTTTTTAGTCTATCTTTCATTAAATCTGTAAGATGAGCTCCTAAAATGACTGTCAGTTGACTTATTCTCGCTCTGTCAGCATTTAAAAACCCTTTCTTTCTTTCGCCCTCAGCCCCTCATGCTTGACTTCATTTAAAACACATGCTTTCACTTTGAAAACGGCCTTAACAAAATACCTGTCTTTCATCATCTTTGTTACCATTTTTATCTGTCACGGTCTCCACAATACCCCAGAACAACAAAATAATTGAATTGTAGAATCACCCTGGCTCTGTTGACTTCAATGCTAAGGATTTCAATAAGGCTGACCAAACTCATGAAAAAGCTGAAGGTTTAGTGCTAGGGCACATAAGGAGATCCTCACCTGTGAATTGTATTCACCATTTGCACTGACAAGTGCACAAAAAGTAGTGCCCTTAAATTTATTTTAAATGTTGCAGCCAACTGAAGAAAAAATTCTTAATATGTAACTTCCATATATCTGATGGTATCCACACACCTGTGAATTTAGTGTCCTTGCAAGGTGCTTTTTCATTGAGAGGCTTCCACTTGCTTCCTTTTTCACGAACTTCCACGACGTAGCCACGGATTTTATCTCCTCCGTCGTTCTTTGGCGTTGTCCAAGACAGTGTCACAGAGCTCTCATCTGCATCTTCAATTTCTGGAGCTCCAGATTTGCCAGGCGGATCTGATAAAATTATTAAATGAGCAGATAAACTCTGCATATCATACCCAATACATCTAGCCAGAGTTGGGTCGGGAGCGCGCCAGAGTAGACTAGACAGTCTTGGAGGAGTTCTATATAAATTCTCATGAATGAATGAATAGATATACTTTAGGATCAGTGCTGCACATCGAATTTATAAAATGTCACAATGCCTTCAACTGGACTGGTTCAGAAGTTATCTAGATGAACGTACTCAAATTGTATCTTGTAATGGCGCTTCGTCTGGACCTAGAAGGATTAAACATGGTGTTTCTCAGGGGTCTAATTTGGGTCCACTCCTCTTTTTGCTATATATTAATGACCTGCCCAATGTAGTGCCAATTATGTCCTTCCTATTATTTGCTGATGATACCAATGTATTCTTCTCACACTCCTCGTATGAGACTCTATTCCAGATAGTTAATGCGCAGCTAAGCCTAATAGCAAAGTGGTTCTTAGCAAACAAGCTATCGCTTAATCTAGATAAAACCGCTTTTATCCTTTTCAGGTCACATAGGAAAATCCCCCCCCCCGACTACATCCACTTGTTATCTACTCATAAACAATGAACTCATTACTCAGGTCACATCTACGAAATTTTTAGGAATTGTTGTTGACCAGCACCTAAATTGGGAAGACCACATAAAAAGCATTGCGGCTAAGATCGCTAAGAACGTGAGGGCACTAAAAAGAGCTTCTTATCTATTACCACCAACCATAAGAACCCAATTATATTACTCAATGGTCTATCCATATCTCTCATACTGCAATGACATCTGGGCTTCTACCTATCCTTCGAAACTTAAAAAGCTAGTACTACTTCAAAAACGAGCAGTGCACTTCGTAGCTGGCTTCGCCGGAACCGCATCTACGACTGGAGCATATAAAAATTTTAAAATATTGACGGTCCATCAGATAACTACTCTACAAATTGCTGTTATTGTGTTCCGCTCTAAACATGGACTGCTACCCTGGGGTCATGAAAACTACTTTAAAGAAGGACACATGGTACACTCGTATCCTACCAGGTGTGCTAATAAGTACCAGCTTGCATATGCACGTACCAATACTCGCAAATTTGCTATTAGATGTACAGGACCTAAAATATGGAACGAAATCCCGACTGACATTTTACTAGCATCTACTCTACACCTCTTCAAGCACAAACTCATGGCCCATTTAATATGTGATCCCCTCCTCCAGAAGGACTAGGGCATTCTAGGCAAATTAAGATACCCTTGGCAGATCTGCTGCGGGAGTGGACGAATGGCAGCTTAGATAAGGCTAGCTAAGTTAGTTAAGTATCTAGCATACTTCTTAAAATACTTATGTGTTATGTGATGTTAGTTACCATAGCTTAGAATTTTGATAAACAAAACTGTGCCCAATGATCTATTGAATAGACTTGGGGGTAGCCCCGTCAGCGGGAGAAAATTCCTTGGGGCTTTCCCATCTGTAACCTATCTATTGCTATATTAATTTTTTGCAATGTATTTTGTATACTTTATTTTCTTATCCGGATAATGATTCTTGTTTTGCTTTGGTTGCAGAAAAATAAAAATCAATCAATCACAAGATGGCACTTCACACAATATTCTTAAGTCCATCTGAATCCTGACTGTTGTTCTTACAGAGAAAGGGATCACAGTACTGAAATGGTCTTAGCTTCGTCATGCTCGGTGGATGGGATAATACATATTACACTAATGCAAGCACCACCAATATACATGTATAATCTAACTTCTGGACATTGACACAAAGCACAGATCTGTCCTTAACACTAACAATTCATGTTGTGGCAGAGAAATACCACTTAAAGATTTTAGTAAAATTTATTTTCTAAGTTGCCCCAGTTATAACAACTTCTTGATTTCTTCCATTTACTTCTACATTCCTCTGAAGATGTCAAGAAATATGGACACTTACCAAATGGATGTTTTGCAACAATTGGCTTTGTTGTGATGAGCGGTTCACTCTGGCCCTGATCATTGACGGCCGACACTCGAAACTCATACTCCTCTCCCTCATCAAGCCCGGTCACATCACAATCACTTCCTCGACAAAATTTGCTAACTGGACTCCACTTCCCTGACTTTTTGTCTTTCTTTTCAACAAGGTAATGACTTACTGGCTTGCCACCATCATCCTGCAAAATCAAAATGCCTGTCAATATATGTATATATATTGGTCTTCAATATATACTGGCCTCACGCAGGTTTGGAATGGGCGCTTGGAGCGGGTTTTGTGTGCGGTTGCGCGATTGATTAGTGTGATTCCCAGAACAGGTCAAGTATCCAATTCCATGCGGGATATCCTGCACTGGTTGCCTCTACCCCAGGACATCTTATTTAGGGTATCTGCCTTTGCTTGGCATTGCCTTGGCGGTACTGCATCTGCTTATTTGCAGGAGCTATGTTGCCCTATCACAGCCAGTAGTGGCTGAAGACCACTTTGCTCTGCAATTCATGGCAACTTGATCATCCCTTTTGCACACACTTCCAAAATGCAGCATCAGGCTTTCTCCATTGTGGCTCACATAGAGCTCTGTCTCCTACCTAAGAAATCCTCATCTTCATTTTACATCTCTCTGAAAACTGTCCTTTTCAGCCACGGTTGGGTTGGGTGCGCCTCTGAGTAGATATCTTGAAGGGGAACTATATCAAGTATTTATGATTAGTTGATTTGTTATTTAAATATATATATATATACAGAAGTGAGTATATATATATATATTATATGTGTGTATAATTTATAAGTGTATATGCCTGGCTGAACAAGTGTTGAGTGTTATGCCTTAGAAATTTAATTAGATAATAGTAAAGGTGTTTTTATAAAGTCACATATGAAGCACACAGTTCAATATTCTGATATGATTGGTATGAAATTTGACAGAGCCGGAGTTGATTCTATAGAGCTAACCTCAATTAAAACAATGTATGCATAAAATTGAATTGAAATAAGAAATAATTGAAAACGTTGTCAGATTGTGTTAACGTAAATTGATAGTTACGCACAACTATAGTGAAGCCGTCAATTACAAGAAATATAATAAATACAGTTGTAGTAAGTGACATACGAGGCAAAGGAACCAAGTTGTATATACACCTGAGATGAGTCTGAAGCCAATATCATGCAAGAAACAGGAAATTTAATGATCTAGTGAAAAGAGAAAGAAGGACAGACAGAGAGAAAGAAGCAGACGACCAAACATAAAGGTGCCTAAAAAAACCATCAGACGACCAAATATAAGGGTGATCAATTACTTTTGGTGGATTCCAGGCCAGCTTGCAAGAGTCTGGAGTGATCTTGGAGACTTCAAGCGGTCCTTCAGGTGCACTGGGTTTGTCAAGGACGGTGACATGGACTCGTGCAGTGTCAGAACCTTTGGGGTTTTTCAGGGTCACTGTATATTGACCTTGGTCTCCTCTGATGGCTGACCGACAAACAAGCACCACTTCTCCCTCTTGCTTCTCAAAAGTAATTCTTCCATCCTCTCCTATTTGCTTTGGTCCCTGCAATACAGTGATTAATTATTATTATTACAACATTCTCCTTTATGTCATCTTTGCTAGAAGTGACTAAGGATGCATTGGCCAACATCTTGTTCGTTGACCTATTTGAAACATTTCCAGATCTGCCATAATTACTGAAAAACTGTATACTTATTTTCAAGAACCAAATTAAAGTGATACAAATCTGACAAAATTAATACCGTCTGCAGTGCAATACCTTACACTAGTTGCCAATCCATCAATGCATAGAATTTAACATTTTAGCTTTCACACAGAACTGCCCGGTAGGAATTGCTCTAACATATCTAGGCTCAATGTGTATCTTGGCCTCATCTGCTCTTGGCCCAGTTAGCCATATTGATCAGAGTGTAGGCCACTTCTCATGCCTTACTGCAAAAAGAGAGTATGCCTCCAGATGCTGGCTTATTTAAGAGAGTGAAATTTCGAGTTATGCACAGCGACCCTAAATGGCATGGCTATTATTCAAATGGCAAGAGTGGTGAAGGATCTCGCCAAAATCAAACCCCAATTGAAAAATTAGCAGCATCGATGCCATATACGGTATATTTTATGGTGACAGGTCCCTTTGTTTAGCAAATCAGTGTTCCTCTCATCCCGGGTTCATTTCTCAAAACCGTGCTATAAAAGTTCTGCTTTTGTTAGTCCTGTGGACTGGAACAAGCTTCCTCATAAAACTATAACTGAGCAAACGAGACTGTCAAAGCGCATAAAGTATATTCCGTTTAATCGAGATTGTCCATATTGGGTCCGATGCACAACTAATGATTTTATCCTTAAAGTTGCAATCTAAAAAGAAATGTTCAATTATTTTATGTTATTATATATACGTCAAACAGGGAGGTAGCGACAGATGTGAAAGCGGAAAGCCTATCCTGACAACCAAACCCATTGAACAAAACTACATTAAAAACTTACATTGAACCAGGTCGCAATCGGAACAGGACTTCCTTTGAATGGAATTCGAATCCTAAAGGGTTCTCCAACGACAGCAGTCACCTCACTCAGAGACGGATCCATCAGAACCTTTGGTGCACCTGTAAAACACAAATATCAACCACTCTGTCGATCACTTAAGTCTAGCCAATCCACCTGTCGATAAACTTGGTCAGTTGGAAGCCATTTACCTGACCTCAAAAGGCATTAAAATTACCAAAAGAAATAAATGCATGGAAAGAGCACAACTCAAATAAAATAAAATAACTTTTTTACTTGCTCCTTTCAATGTACAATCATACGACGTCCACTTCACAAAATTAATGGCAGCAAATGTGAAGTCCAGAAGGTTCGCAAGACTCACTAAGTAGGGCCACCCTTACAACAGTTCATCTTAGCGGCAACAGTCTTGTAGATTATACAGGAGAGTCACAGTTTACAACCAATATCTTAACTAACATCTTAATTAACAAGGAGGTAGAAAAACAAAACAAACTCAGCTAAACACTTGTCAAAAGATTCACATCTAATCATTGCTGTTTGAGAAAACCAGTGAATGAAATGATAGTCTATTCATTTGTTAAAACGAAGCTGTGACAAACAACTAGCCAAAACCGGTAATCAGAGCTAGATGCTAGTCTGTTTATCACACAATAATGTGCATGAAAGATGAAATGAAGGATTTAAGGATAAAGCACAAAATTAACAACAGTTTATCAACATGACAAATTTTCAAGACAAGTTTAAATGGCTTAGCAACAGTCATTCCACCATAACATGAGCTCTGCAAGTGAAGTGACAGCGAGAAGAACTAGTACTCAGCCATCATACCATCTGTCCTTAATTTCTAGCATCAACAGAGATCAATTTATTTACTTTATACGACTATGTTTATTAATCCAATCTAACACACAGTGAAATAATATACAACAGCGATCAATACATACTCTGAGAATGATCAAGAAAATAGGGAAGAGATAACACCCATTAGAGACCTTGGTCTTGCTAGCAGGGTCACCCTTATATGTTTTATAAGAATGCTTCGGAAGTGGCAATGGTTGAAAGAAGCTCACATTGATGAACAAGAATGAGGCTGCAGTTTGAAGCAACCTAAGATGGATTGATGGATCCACGGTTTATGACAACAATGGCTGTTGCCGTCAACAGAAATTTGCTTGGCATATTACAGCACTTGGAACCAAAGAATTCTTGAATTTGAAGTATAAAGTCACTCACATGGTGGGGCAGCTGGCTGTATTGCTTCTGTAGTCTCAGCATACTGGCCTGGACCAGCTTCATTGACTGCTGCTACACGGAATTCATATGGCTTCCCTGCAGTCAAACCCTTAACAGTGCACTCAGTGTCTGTTACATCCACAGGAACCCTAGACGTACCAAGAAACAAATGCACAAAACAATTTTCGAAATCAGAAAATATATACTTGCCCAGAAGTATTTGCACACAATGTATACAAAGGTTACAATACTTAATAAAAACTGTTTCTATAAAAAGGTACATAAAAAATAACCAAATGCTATAAAAACAAGTTAGCTTTCATAACAGATACAGATTATATCTGTATCTGTTATGAAAGCAAACTTGTAAAAGAAGATGGTTATCGTTATTATCATATTATGATAATAACGATAACCATCTTCTTTTATTAATCCCATCAAACAGTCAGTGAAATCAAATATAATAGCAATCAATAAATACTCAGACAATGATCGAGATAATAAGGAAGAGATAACACCCTTAACACTACATGTAACACTACACGACGTGTAAACATGTCCCCAGCGATCAACGTTTTTAGGGGCCTTCGTCCTGCTAGCAGGGTCACCCTAACATTGTTTACAAGTATAGCAGTTGGTAAAAGTATCATATAAAATGTCAACGTTATGTATGCAAAATTCTTGAGCAATTAACTACTTAATTAAAGCGTGGTAATACAAATTACAATGATCACAGATAAAACCTTAGACAACGGAAGTAAGAACCATGAAAAAAAGCATGCAGTAGATCAGTGTGTCTTACTTTGTCCATCGCTTTGAACCTTGTTCTCGCTTTTCGACAATATAACCCTTGACTGGCTTTCCACCATCTTTGGTTGGAGGCTCCCATGCAAGTGTAATCGAGTCTTCTGTAGTTCCAATACATTCTGGGATTCCAGGCTTACCAGGAGGATCTGAAAACAATTGGAATTTCAATAAGCTCGGCTTTGGCAGCCACAGGAAAAAAATGCATCATACTTATTTAAAAGAAATATAAAAATATTGAATGAATGTGGAATTCAGAAAGCCTGTTAACACTTACAATGAGACTGTACAGAAAGCTACTGTAAACCAATGCTTGTTGCTAAGACGAAAAGTTATGTGAAAATGTGACAGGCTCTTGGCTGCAAATCCACAACCAAAAACTTCTACGAAAGTTGCTGCAGCTAAGTTGTTAGAATATTTACTAACGTCCTTACACATCTCGAAAACTTATACAAAATATTAGTGAATGTTGGGGGAAGATCTAAAAAAAACTATGAGTATCAGCAACAGGCAAGCAGGCAGGTAGGTGCGCAGGCTAGCAGGCCTGCAGATGGAGAGATAAACTAAGGGACCCACAAAAAGACTCACAGATATGTATTTGGGCTGCCATAGTAGTAATGGAAAGATCAGCAAACTAGTATCCGCTACCATGCACTTCAAACTCACAGGTGTGATTGAATCTAATGATGTAAGAAGGCAAAATATATATCATTAACGTTATGACCAATATTCAAAAACATACCGAACGGATATTTTGCCTTGACTGGGCCTGACGTCACAAGAGGTTCACTCTCGCCGTTTTCATTAACTGCAATAACTCGGAAATCATACTCTTCTCCCTCATCCAAGTTCTTTGCTGTTGCTTGTGTGTTATCAGGGGATATGCTGCCAGGACACTTCTGCCATCTGTTCGATCCTTTTGGCTTCTTCTCCAGAACGTATTGCTCAATCTTAGAACCTCCGTTGTCCTTTGGTGGTTTCCACGCAAGTGTTATTTCAGTTGGAGTTGTTTCCAGGACGTCTAGTGGACCTTCTGGAGATGATGGCTTGTCTACAATCAAGAAAACTTTTCTAAAGACAATCCCTGTTGCAATTACTATTGCTGTAAAGGCTTTAATAAAATACCTAATAAAATCACCGTTTTCATGTATCCAACAATGTAGATACAGGTCTGCCCAGGTTATCAACAGCTATTAGTGTCAAAAAAACACTTTTACATCAACAAAATAGTTACGACCAACAGTGGCTCACAGTGTCTAGTACACTAACGTTGTCAAAGTGTCAAGATTTATTCAGCTTTTAGACTGCAAAACACTTCATTTCATACAATGATGCAAAGAAATTAACTGTTGTCATTGAAATACATCGGGTTACATTTAACCACAGGACCATATTTATAATAGCACCTAATTAAAATGACAAGCACTGATGCTGTAAACGCAGTCGAGCCTTAATGACCAAGATCAAACAAAAGCTAAACCTCTCAGCAAAGGTTTGAACTAGACACTTCTCCAATACATGCTGGGCACTAAAGCACACAGCTACCAAGTATAGTGATGTGTGAAGTAAAGATATTCCTATTTTTGTAACAGAGCTCATGTATGTTCTCACCAAGTACAGTCACTTTTATGGCAGCCTCAGCCACTCCAGCTGCATTCCTCAAGCGCAGAGTGTAGGGCCCAGTATCCTTACGCTGTGCATCTTTTATCACCAAAAGAGCCTGATTCTCTGTGGTCTAAAAAGAAAAATCAATAAAAAATTAATGTTCTCTTTGTTGTTTCTGTTATTCTCCCCTCCTCCTGATCATTATCATTACCAGCTCAAAATTGAGATACCGTTCATAACAATAACCATCAGTCTTATTGCTCCAGACCAACAATATTTTATTCACATCGAAAGAAGTGAATGGAAGTATCCATTTGTATTCACATAATTATTGATTATTTATATTATTTACAATGATCCAGAAGCATAATTTTTTGGGTATTGTAGAATTTTTTTAGAACCACTAAAACTTGTTACACACTTGTTCTGATTAATGGGTTTGACTTATATTCAAATTGTCGATTTTTGATGCTATTTTTGTCAAAAAAGTATACTTCAACTAATACTTGAATCAAGTTATAGTCGAGTGTATACGGTAATCAGACGATAATCAAACACAGTTTGATACAAACATGATTTTTTTAAACTGCACTGAAATCATTAACATATCCTCGTGCATGCACTAAAATGTTGAATTGGTTTTAAGATCTAAAAATAATAATTACCTCAATGCGATTTCTGCCACCCTTCTCCACAACATCATCTCCATGATTCCATGTTGTGGTAGGCACAGGCCAACCTTTAATTGGAACGGCTATTTTTATTTCCTGTCCTGCTCTCACTGTAATGTCTTTGATGTGACTCAAATCAATACTTGGCTTCTCTAAAAAACCAAACACAGCAATTATTTGAGATGTCTGTAACGCTTTTATACATCGTTCTTTTACAGAGAGATTGAACAAGCAAGACTTGAGATAATCTCAGCTAATTGCAAACATATCTTTAGAGTTGAATCTGTCCTAGAAACTTCCATAGCACAATTTTAACAATGCACAAAATAATTATAGCAAAATTATCAGCAATGCTCCTGTGCTGAATAAGTGTATCACCATTAAACATTACAACATATATATTCTTCACACAAGTATTTTTTTCCAAAGACCTATGTAAGGCTATGCAAAAATTACGTACTCTAAACACAGGAAATGTTTAAGATATCTGTCAACACTCTAATACATAACCTTCTTTTACCAGAGAGATTGAACAAGCAAGACTTGGGATAATCAGCCAGTTGCAAGAATTTGATTGATTGATTGATTGATTTCTTATGGGTCTAATCTAACCCATAAACTTCCATAGCACAGTTTACCAATGCACAAGATATAGATAGCAAATGCACCGAATAAATGTTTAACATCATGCAATATTATAACAGATATATTCTTCTCACACACAGTTACTATTCTAACTATTAGCAAGGTTACACAAAAGTACCAATGTGGCTGAGTAGAAACATGTGAGAAACATACCCACTGCATCTTAGTGAAGCTTGTAAACAGCAAAATATCATTATTAAGTAATGCAACACATGACTACATAATGTAGGACACTAGGCATTGCCAGCTCTAGACAACAAACCACTGTTTGTGAAAGTAACATCACAACATTTAGCTTGAACTCTCTGTAACTTGCATATGAAACATGATCAGTACCTGAAAGTGAGTAATATATGTGTTAGCTATAAATAAATTCTTTTCAAGACATAACTACAATTCAGTTTGAACAAACCTTCAGGTTTCTGAGCCACAACAGGGCCTGTAGAAGTGCTAGGATTTCCTGGTCCAGCCTCATTGACCGCTTTCACCCGGAATTGATATTCTTCGCCTTCTTTCAAGTGCGGAACAGTAAATTCAGGGTCCTTTACGGGGAATGGTGTGGCTTCAGTCCACTCTCCATTTTTGGGCTTCACCTCCACCACATATCCCTCAATTTTTGCACCTCCATCATTCGTTGGCTTGTCCCATGAAAGTGAAACAGAATTTGGTGTAACTTTGTCTACTCTTGGTTGACTTGGTGGTCCAGCCAATGCTGGAAGAAATAGCAAAGCAAGAATGTATGTAATGTAAATAGCCTAAAGAAAAACTAACAGCAACTCAGAACAAAATTTCCTATTTAACTATATAGCAGAGTTTAACGTTTCAGGAAGCAACTACGTTGGCAGATGTATCGATGTTTCAAGTGCAGAAATGTATAAAATGCTCAATATAAAGTGGTTGCATTGAATTTGTTTCGAGGCTAAAACTTTTACAACTTTATATTTCCTTAAAAGTGGTCTCTTTAAAATGCCAGGGTAGCATTATATACTAAAACAATTGTATCATAAAAAAAACATATGGCAATGCTGCAAATCTCCAAATCAGTCAGGTGGGGTGATGGCTGATTGGTAATACACAGGTGTGAAAAACAAAAGACATGGGCTCAATACCCACTAATCCCATAATTGGTGGCTGTAGACATGAAACATTTGAAATTGAACCTTTTAAACGGTCATTCTGTCAGGCATGTAATTGTATTGAATCTCATGCCACGAATTTTGCTGAAATTCCATATCTCCACTTGCAACAGACCTTGCAACTCCTTGCCCCTTCTGGCCCCATCTCCCTGCCTCGACTTTATCAGCAAGACAATCAAATGAATTCAATGAATGTTGGTATTCTGTATAGTGTCTGGCATTCGGTTTTAAGAAATAAGAAGTGTTAACAGTTTCATAAATGGACTGAGCAGGCCGAATGTTACAATTCTGGTAAAAGTACGTCATTGTAAACTGTGTATACATTTGTACTTCCTGAAAATGTTGCCATTATCTTCATAATCTGTTGTTGACACTTTTATAATCTGATAATCACAATAATTCACGATTCCCTTGCTTTCTAATTCATGAAAATGCCATTGCTCAACATTATACATCTGACGACGTAGTGTACATTGCGCTGATTCTCGGATCTATAATTATTGCTCTAGGTCTTGTTTTTTCTTTCATTAGCAAGTTTATCATTTGGTTGCTGTTTGGCAAAATAAAGGAATTCATGAGGTTGATTCAACCGTTCACTCCCAAGAGGAAAGGGATGGATGAATCGGTGCATAAAAGGCTGCCATACAGTAA
Organism: Bimastos eiseni; assembly: GCA_959347315.1. Taxonomy (NCBI): domain Eukaryota; kingdom Metazoa; phylum Annelida; class Clitellata; order Crassiclitellata; family Lumbricidae; genus Bimastos; species Bimastos eiseni. The sequence continues at coordinate 36,203,921 of OY365807.1, forward strand.
TCAGTTTGATTCTTGTTTAACTTGTTGTAATTGTAATTGAACAATTTTAAAGCATCGCTCAACTCCGCAGCACTCCCAACCGAAGTTAACAGATAGGTGGTATACAGGAAAGTCTTCAAGCGTCTCCGAAACTGAGCAGAGGAAAGGAACTATCAGCTCCACCTGAAAGCGGACTCAGCCCTTGTAGGTGGAACCAAAGACCACTGATACAGACCGATTAGAGAGGAAGGAATGGAGCAAGAGGAGCACAGCTATCAAGTGTCCCTACTATTTCAAGTACGCAAGCTGCAGTTTATCAGTTTGGATAAAAATAAACGAATATATTGATTTATCAATATTATGTTCTTTAAATAAGCAAGAACAGCAATTGCCTTTCTATGTAATATAAAAATGCTAAAATCACAGCAGCATAATAGGTCTCACTACAACATCAGAGTTACTCACAAACAGGATCTCGGACTCGATGGGGACCAGTAGTCTTGCTCGGCTTTCCAGGTCCGGCGTCATTTATGGCGACAACACGAAACTCCCATTCACTGTCTTTCATCAGATTAGGCACAGTAAACGTTGTTCCATCAACTGGAGTGGAGTTCACTGCAGTCCATGATCCTCTGCCCTTTGCTGGACACTTTTCAATCTGATAACCTGGTCAAAGAAACATTTGCATGACTACGTACAGGATCTTTAACCCAAAATAGTAGATAATTAACTGATTTCAAATGCTCAGGTAGCTAAAGATGATTGAATATTAATGAATCTTATTCATTGATTATTTGATCATTCTAACCTTGTATTGGATTACCACCATCGTCATTTGGTGGTGTCCACTTCAGAGTAACAGAGCTGGCATCATATTTAGCAATCTCAACATCCTTTGGCTCACCCGGAGGATCTACAAACATAAAAGTTTAATTAAATGATACCAGAAACTATGTAAAGTGCCGATTAGTAATTCGTTCATTTTTGAAACTGTGAAACTCCTAACAGCAGCTAAATTCGTAAATCAAACGAGTTCAAGAATGCAGGTGTGTTACCATATAGGGAAAGGGGATTGCCTTGAGTGATGAACGAAATACCTGTTCAGTGATTGCAAGAGGAGTCGCATCTGTAAGTTTACACAATGAGGCAGATAATTGTCATAATTCTGATAAAACAATATTTCGGTTTATTGATCAGGCCAACATGCATGCCACAGCAGGTAATATCTAAGTACAATTACAAAAAGAGAGAAAGTTACTTGGAAACAAAGTCTGTAGCAAGAATAGCTTTTGCTATACAATGGCTGCTATTTCTAGCAGTCTAGATACAAAAAATCGATTGCCTTCAATGGGGACTGGGGAGCTGAAATGAATGTGCCTTGGGGAGGAGGTTGTAAATGCACTGAGTGGTGAGAGGAAGTAAAAAAATGCATAGTAAATAAAGATAAGGTATGGTATTTGGTGTTTATATTTGAAATATCCCTAATAGGCCTGTTAGTGTGATATAGCAAGGCAATCGTCAGCTGTGTTACAACGGTTATATATCAGGCTTAATCTAATGATAAAGGCATCTGATTGCAGAAGTGACCAAATCAACATAAAATGGCTAAAGAGAAATTGTGAACTGCATGGTCATTTGGCTGCAAGAATAGAACACACGGCTGTAATTAGGAAATCTTAATTATGTAATTTACCATAGGGATTCTTGGCTAGAATGGCCTTGTTTGTCTCAATTGGTTCTCCAAGTCCCACTTTGTTTTCAGCCCTAACCCGAAATCTGTATTTCTTGCCCGGCTCGAGACCTTTCACCACATGAGAGTCTTTTTTGACATTGCCTGGAACTTTCTGCCAAAAGTCTGATCCATCTTCACACTTCTCAACAACATAACCTTTGAAAATAAAAGACCAGCCGATATAGTACCAACAAAATAAAGACTAAGAAAGCTTAAATAATTATTAATATTATTATTATAGCAGTTTTACATATGGCCATCTACTCAGAAGCGCTCCCAGTCCAGCCACAGTCAAACAGAACAGTCTTAAGGCCAGAGAAGAATATGGCAGATTGACCTATGGATGTGAGACGCAGTACCACTGGAAGGCCGTTCCAGGTCACTGGACCAGCCAGTGAGAAAGCACGATGCTGTCGGACAGCAGTCTGCACGTGGAGGACAAGTAATTCCGCTTGTGCAGCAAAGCGTAATGAGCCATGGCGTAGAACAGTTCCAGTGGGGAAGCAAAGTTCAATCAGATAGGGGGGGTGCCAAGCCTTCAATGCAGCATCTGAACAGCACTCTGACTCGATAGGCAATGCGCTGCGAATAAGGGATCCAGCGCAGGACGTCACGCATGAACTGACAAGCAGGAAGCCTATCATGGCACTGCAGTAGTCCAGGCAGGAGACTACGAAGGAATGGACCAGCGCAGAAGCAGCGAATTGGGAGAAGGAGCGGGACACCACCCTAAGTTGCTAAAGCTGGTATCAACAGCTACTGCAGAACAGATTGATGTGCTGGACAAAGGTAAGCTCCTGATCCAAGGTTACTCATAGATCCATAGGAAATATAGTTATTACTCGACCTCATCATCTGAAGTTCTCTACAATCTGTTTTTTGTTGTTTCAGCAAATCTCGATTTAAGACAATAAACAATTCACTAAAGTTCAACTATTCATATACTCAGAAATTCAATTATGCTAGGCAAAAAAACAATTGACACAACCACTCATCCATTATCTAATACAGTAACGTAACCATAATTTTATGTGCTTTTCAAATACCCCAACCAAGTACTTCTGTTCGTAGACGCAATGCTTGAGTTCAAAATGACAATTTAAGTAGCTGCAAAAGGCCACTACTGGTAGGCTATTGCACATATGCAAACCCAACCAACCATTGACAGCACTATGCACAATGTTCACAGTTCCAAACCTAAAATAACAGTAAAAAGCATGACTGTGCCATTGCCTGTTATTTCTGTTCCTCCATTATCGCTTGGTGGAAGCCAAGACAGTTTACAGTAGTCCTCGTGAACATCAGTCGCCTGAAGGTTTTCTGGGGCACTAGGTGCCTCTGTACAAATAAAAAACCAAACATTATAATACGAAATCAAAACAAAAGCTATAACTTAACACTAGTTAGTGAATAGAAATGCTGGAAGGGTAGAGTATTTTCAGTCTAGTGATATAACGATAAAGTCTGTTATACATATGCTTCTCAAATAACTTAGAGAAGTAGGAGAGAATTGATATAGGTCGGTAGTTGGTTAAATAGTTATGAGTGACTTGGTTGAATATAGGAAAAATTACTGCTAGTTTTAGTGAGGAGGGAAATATACCATAAGAGAGTAAGAGCATATAAACATAACTGATAAAGGAGTTGCTATGTCTTCCTTCCATAACAGAGAGGATAGTAAAATAGAATGATCTACAGAAGAAAAGGCCCAAGAAAAATCGAATGTATATGCATATGAATGTATGAAGAAACTTACCATTGCACATTTGGCATAGAGGCACTGCATTCATAACAATCAAACAAATCAAAACAACTGCAGTTTTAAAATAACATGAGATAGCAAAGGTGGGTGTAAACATGTCCAGTGGTGCCATCTAAGCGCCGGAAATGCAATGCGGCTGCTCACCATACTCTCTGTATTGTGTTGGTCCCTCGTAAAACAACACAGTCACAATTATAACAGTTAGTTAAACAGAAGAACAAGATTGGCTGAAGCAATTGGAAAGTCTTATCAAAAGAGACAACAAACATGGAGATCAACACACAGGATTGGTTAACGTACGTTTTTTTCTTTCTGCTGTGACTGGTGGAGTGGCATTGCTGTAGTCACCCAGTCCGGCATCTGTTACAGCGGTCACACGGTATTCATACTCCTTTCCCTCTACAAGATTTGGAACTGTAGCTGTCTCTCCAATTATTGGTGCTTCACTAACTTTTTCCCAGTTTCCACCAGGACTTCGCTTTTCCAGTTGGTAACCTGAAACAAACCAAAGTAGTTCAACTAGACATATGAATTTCAGGAGACATGTAACCAGCAATCCAGCAAGATTCTTGTAAGTTAAACAGCTCTGACAAGCGTCAAACAGATCACATAAGACTTTCTAAGTGTGCTTTTCTATATGCCAGACAGATTACACTATATTGACATTTTATGCCTAATGTTAAATGCTAAACTGGCTAAACAATAGTGACCTCTTATGCCTAACCTTCAATTTCATTTAAGAGATTTATATAGCACCCGTTAAATAATCAACAAGAGCGCACCCTGACCCAATCCCAGCTAAAGAATCTGTGCCCCCAGAGGCTCAATGCATTAAGTATAGTGCAGCTGAGAGTATATTCTAGATTGCAGGGCCAGCAACGGATAAGGCATGGCATGCTCTGCATACTAGAAGTCTGTGACTGAGGGACAAGAGGCTTGGTCTGTCTAGAAGAATGGAGAAAACCATGGCATTGGACACTCAAGATACAGCTGATGAGCCTCTGTGAGTACACAGCAGACACATTCATGATGCAATGCCAAACCTAGGTAGAGAACGAAGAGATCAAGTCCGTGATTCCCAGCGAGAAAAAGAGCTAATGCAAGACATCCTGCAAATGAGAAGTGGCATCTTGCAAATAAGAAGTGACATCCTGCATGTAAGAAGTGACATCCTGCAAATAAAGAAGTAACATCCTGAAAATACGAAGTGATATCCTGCATATAAGAAGTAACATGGCCAAGTCTTGAGATATGTCCAATGAGGTGCACTCCAATTCACGGATCTCACTTGAACAAAACGAAAGAGCAATAAAGGAAGTCCAATTAAATGTTAAACAGAGTATACTATATATACATTATATGCCTAACACTAAATGCTAAACAGATTAGGCATAACTATATTGACCTCTTATGTCTAGCATTTAATGCTAAACTGATTACACAATATTGACTTCCTAAGCATAACATTAAATGCCAATACAGATTGTACTATATTGACTTCTTATGTCTAACATTAAATGCTAACTATATCACCCAATGTCAATTCCAATGCCTACCTTTAATTGGACTTCCTCCATCACTCCATGGCTTTGTCCAAGCTAGATCCATGGAATGAGGTCCAACGTTGTCAACAGTTAAGCTGCCTGGAGCTGAAGCCTTGGCTGAAATAAATACAGGAAGTGTTACATTTACATGGTTTTGTACATCAAGATCCTGTACACACTGAAGGAATGCTTTTAACAAGATGCAAATAAACTCTTATACACAGTAACATAAGATGACAGTCTATTTCACAATTATCCTCCAAGGCAGCACTTCCCAAATGGTGTGTCGTGATCAGGCACTGGTCCACAGAAGAAAAATCCTGGGTTGCCTAAATCTTTATCAAATATTTCATTTTATTAATTTTAATTCAACTAAATACTTCAAAAGATAAATGCAAGCTACAAGCATACAATTATCCTATCAGTCACTCCCCTGGCAACAAGACACAAGAAATTTGTGTGGACATTCATATCTGGCAATTACAAGTTTAGTGGGTCACAAAAGATAATCAAAAAATATCTGAGTCACAGAACAAAAGATATTTTGGACCGATGCTCCAAGGCATGAACTGAAGGATCAGATGAAGGCTAAAGCCAGACAATAACAACAGGTAATGACAAGATAATCACATACAACATAATTTAGATGACTCAACAATAGCCATTTCACCATAGTTTACAGAGGAAGAGAATGAAGTGATCTGCAATAATAATACATTTATTGTCAGCACTTAGCAGTTAGTATCAAAGAGAGATCAATTACATACTTGGAAAGTACACATGGCAGTAGATACTTACTGGGTTTTGGCTTTGTACCAACGGTCTTGGATGGCGGACTTGGTTCACCAAGTCCAGCCAAGTTTTTAGCCAAGACACGAAACTCATACTCCTTGCCTTTGTCAAGGCCCTCAGCTGAACAATAAAATGAAATTGAATGCACTGTGAACAACACCAAACCTGCATATAATTATTGTTTGAATTTCTCATTTACATGAAAATATTAGAAATAGGAAATGTTTCACATTACTTAGCTGCCATTAACTTGAAACAGCAAAAACAAAGTGCACTGTTAAATAATTAAATAAAAATTAGTTATACTTCTTCCTCCTATTAATTTCTTTACAATCAATAGTAAAAGTACGTTTTCTACTATTTTAAAAGATTTTTTAGTCTAACTTTCACATAATCTGTAAATTGAACTCCCAAATCAGTTGACTTATTCTCTCTCTGTCAGTGTCTAAGAGCTCTCTCTCTTTTTACTCTCGGGCATGACTTCGTTTAAAACTTGTGTCTTCACTTTTAAAATTGCTTCATCATAATTCCTGTATTTCATCATCCAATCATTCACAGCCTCCACAATATCCCGGAACAATATAATAAAAAGTTTCCATCTTTTAATCACTCTGGCTTAATTGACATGAATGCTATGCATTTCAACAAAGCCCTGAAACTGACTAAACTCATGACAAAGTTAAAGATTCAATGCCAGGGTACATGAGTGGATCTCCCCCCCCCCCGATGCACCAATACCCACGAATTACAGTTGCCAGATGCACTGGTAGGTCACAAAGAGTAGTTTTTATAACTGCCTTGAGAAATTCACATAACTGCAGGAAGCTACAAGAATAGTTCCTTTTTAAAGAACAAGAACTAGCACTCATTTTAAAAGTTATTACTAAGGAGAAAGAAAATCTATGCTATGTAGCTGTTGCATATCTGATGAAATCCACACACCTGTGAATTTAGTGTCCTTGCAAGGTGCTTTGTCATTGAGAGGCTTCCACTTGCTTCCTTTTTCACGAACTTCCACGACATAGCCACGGATTTTATCTCCTCCGTCGTTCTTTGGCTTTGTCCAAGACAGTGTCACCGAGCTCTCATCTGCGTCTTCAATTTCTGGAGCTCCAGATTTCCCTGGTGGATCTGATAAAATAATTAAATGCACAAATAAACAACTGATACCCAATATATCTAGCCCATGTTGGACCTGGAGTTCTCCTGAGTAAATTGTCTTGAAGGAGTGCTATATTAAATTCCCTCAATGAATTAATGAATATCGGCAACACTTCTGAGAGAAACCAAGGATTGCTAGATATACTTCAGCTTCTGCTCAAACCGAATTTCTTATCCATCAATATATGTCACTTCACACATCGTTCTAAAATTGAGCTGGTTCCTGACTATCACTCTTACAAAGAAAGAAAATCGCATTTATAGGTTAGACTAACTCAATGAATATTAACTACAACGTCTAAAATGTACTCGTCTGTACAAACAGAGGCTCGTAAGTGGAACTCTGGTGATAAGTGGATATCAATGTCAATGAGACTATTTTACAGCAAACAATCTACTTTAGATTCTGATATTTTGACAATATGCTTCCGAATTGTCAAAACTTTCTACATTTCATTAAATAATGGTGGCCATCAGCAATCAAGTCAGATGAGGTCGGGATAATTAAATATGCAAATTTGGCACATTTTTTTCTAAAACCACAGTGTGCCTCAGAGCACTTGCCAAAAGGAACTCTAGTGATTGAGACATCATTGGGTAGAGCTACAAGAAAACAGGTTCAGGAGCAAAGAAGCACAATGGCTGAGTTCAAAATTCAATCCCAGGCAAAGCTGGGTTGCAAGGCTTATAGAATCAAGCATAAAACATTAACATATGCTCCAGTTATATATATTCTGTCTACTGAACATTAACATTAACCACAAAACTATCTGTCTTTAATGCTAAATAAGGTTTCTATAGAGCATATCATGTAAAGATATTAGTAAAGTTTATTTTGTAAGGTGCTTAAGCTTCTACTTTCCTCTGAAAAGAAATATAGAAATGTGGACACTTACCAAATGGATGTTTTGCAACAATTGGCTTTGTTGTGATGAGCGGTTCACTCTGGCCCTGATCATTGACGGCCGACACTCGAAACTCATACTCCTCTCCCTCATCAAGCCCGGTCACATCACAATCACTTCCTCGACAAAATTTGCTAACTGGACTCCACTTCCCTGACTTCTTGTCTTTCTTTTCAACAAGGTAATGACTTACTGGTTTGCCACCATCATCCTGCAAAAACAATATGCATGTACCCATCGATGGTGACTCTTTTAGTAATGTACTGTTTTGTCAATCGTTGAGACACTATGCGTTAAAATGACGCTTGACATCATAATAGGCCAGCGCAGAGAGCGCTTCCAAATAGTTATTCTGTGTGAGGCTCTATAAAATCTAGAAATACAATACAATCCAAAATTGAATTGAAAAGAAGAACTGATTGAAAACATTGTAAACACTGTGTTAATAAAAATTGATAGCCACACACTACCATAGTGAAGCTGTCTATTTCTAGAAATGGAATGAATACAGACTAGGCATAGGAACCACTGTATAAGTGACCACTTGAGTTGATGAACTAGTGACACGAGAGAGAAGGACAAAGCAAAAAGGAGAAAAACTAGCAGACAATGAGACAGACTAGCAGACTAGCAACTAGCAGACAATGACAATGCCTAAAAATACCATAAGACGACCAAATATAAGGGTAATTAAATACTTTTGGTGGATTCCAGGCCAGCTTGCAAGAGTCTGGAGTGATCTTGGAGACTTCAAGCGGTCCTTCAGGTGCACTGGGTTTGTCAAGGACGGTGACATGGACTCGTGCAGTGTCAGAACCTTTGGGGTTTTTCAGGGTCACTGTATATTGACCTTGGTCTCCTCTGATGGCTGACCGACAAACAAGCACCACTTCTCCCTCTTGCTTCTCAAAAGTAATTCTTCCATCCTCTCCTATTTGCTTTGGTCCCTGCAATACAGTGATTAATTATTATTATGAAAACATTCTCCTTTATGTCATCTTTGCTAGGAGTGACTAAGGATCCACTTGGCCAACATCTATTTGAAGTGATTCCAAATTTACCATAATTACTGAAAAACTATAGACTTATTTTCTACAACCAAATGAATGTGATACAAATCTGACTCATACCTTTTGCCGTGCTATGTTTTATCTTATGCCTTAATCTTCAATGCATCGAATTTAAGATTTAAACTTTCATACAGAACTTTCATACAGAACTGCTTTGTAGGAATTTCCCAATTTAATCTTGACCCACTGTGTGTCTCTGCCATATTTATTCCTGGCCCATTTATAAAAGCACAGGCTGCATCTCATGCACTATTGCAAAAGAGAACAAGCAGACTGCAGTCCCTTTTCTGATGCTGGCATATTTCAGACACATATGTGACGGCTCAGTACGAAAGCAGTCACATATTTCCAAATTTGAAAAAGGGGTTTTTAATGCAACATTATAGACCTTCTTATTGGCTTTCCAGAACTGCTTCTGTTTCTCTTATATCTTATACCTGAGAAAAGTTATGTCAATTTAAAATTGTACTATGTTCGCATTCTTTTCTGAGAAAATCGCTCCCAAAGTTCATGGGATTATTTGATCATTTTTCTTTTGCATTGTATTCCTTTGCATATGACCTCTTACTCAAGCTATGATTGGCTTAAATTAAAAGCTAGTCCATTTTTCGAATACACAAGATGGCTAGAGGAGATGTTAAGCTTGCAGGCGATATCATTATTACAGGGGTGCAAGCATGGGAAAATGATGCAACAGACCTAGAAAATCATCATATATTTCATAAAAATGCAGAAATTCTAATTTGAAATTAGCATAGGTTCCAATAAATATTCATCAAACATGTTTAGCATTATTTTATAGCAAAAGCAATTGGCAATAACGTTTATTAATAATTTGTTTAATCATTAGTGGAAAAATGTCAAAAGTGATGAAAAATGGATTTTCAAACTAAAAGGCCAAAATGAGGCATTTCATAAAATGCGACTTCCAACTGGTTTCGTGAAAAATGATCACATATATATCAGGTTAGTACAGTCCTTGCACAGGGACCATAAATAGTGTGGTGTACGTTATAATGTGCGAGCGGTGGTAAAGGATCTTACCCAATCAATCTCTCATCTGAGCATTGTCGAGGCCACATACGACCTATATAGAAAAAAGTGAAACATTCTTTCACTGGCTACAAGTCCCTTAGCTGGGCCAATCAGGATGTTCTCCCTTGGGCTTGTTCCTCCACAACAGAGTGGCCGATCGGCTAGAGCGGTCAGCCCGTAACGTTCAGTGTGTGCTGACTGAGTGGGCTCGACCCTCGTCTGGGGAGTCACTGTGTAGGGACCTTGAGCAAGTCTTTCGTGCACAATTGCCCTGCAGTACAACTGCAATTGTGCCAACGAGACGTGTGTATGCACTTCTGAGCAAAAAATGTTGGATGAAGGGCGGTATCAAATTTCGGAAATAAATAAATAAATAAATATGTAAAACAAGCGATAGAAGCTTTAATTCGTCAGTCCTGTGGCCTAGAACCTTCCTCATAAAACTAGAGCTGAACTAATCAGCCTACCTCCATCTCTTTTATAGAAGAGCTTGAAGGCTATTCTGTTTAAATGAGAGCTGTCCTTATTGAGTTGGGAGCACAACGGGTGATTTGTTCCATTAAGTTGAGATTTAAAAACAAATTCTCATTTGTGTCATGTTATGACAGATAAACAAATCGTATTTATGAACAGATATGCAGGTCCATCCTCACAACCAAACCCATTAAAAAAAGCTACATCAAAATCTTACATTGAACCAGGTTGCAATCGGGACAGGACTTCCTTTAAATGGAATTCGAATCCTAAAGGGTTCTCCAACGACAGCAGTCACCTCACTCAGAGACGGATCCATCAGAACCTTTGGTGCACCTGTAAAACACAAATATCAACCACTCTATCAATTACCAAAGCACAAAGTCTTCAAACTATTAAGAAGTCCGTCAACCTCATCTGTTGATATACTGGCCAGTAAACCTCTTGTCAAAAATGCTAATCAAATCATTGATGAACCAATTGAGCAAAAAAGTGAATGAAATGATAATCTACTCATTTACCACAATAAAACTATCACTACAAAACTAGCCAAAAAAGTATTTAATATGCTTATTTGCTCACTACAAAATCATGTAGGCCCCATGCACAGAATGTAATGAAACTCAAAATTAAGAACAACAAGACAATCTTTCACAAAAAATTATGGTTTAACAACAGTCATTCCACCATAATATCAGTCTGCATGAGAAGTGCTACAGAGAAGAACTAGTCACCATATGATCTGTTCTTATCAGTATTCAATTTCATGCACCAATAGAGATCATTGGGTGCTTGGAAAGTAGACATGATAGAAGAAGCTCACTTTGAAGAGACAATATAAAATTGCAGTTGGAAGCAACAAAAAAACAGACTAGTGAGAGCAATGATCTTTCCTACAGTACTATATGGCTGTGAGACATGGACAATGACAAAGAACATGGAGAAGAAAATCAACGCATATGAAATGTGGATATGTAGGAAGATGCAGAGAATATCATGAACGGAGAAGAACACAAACGAAGAAGATTAAGTCAAGAATGATGAGATGTTATAACAAACAGCGTTGAGAAGGAAGCTAGGGTTTTTCGGACATGTTATGCGATCAAATGGAATGGAAAAGGAAATGATGCTGGCAAGTGGAGGAGGAAGGAAGAAAAGAAGGCGCCCAAGGAAAAAATGGTTGGATGTGATACATGAAAAAACTGAAATGAGCCTGGAGGAATTGAGAGTTGCAACTTCAAACAGAAAAAACTGGAGAGGATTGGTCATGGCGATCGCTAGATTTCCAAGAAATAACAGCACAAGGTGACAAGGTGAGTTGGAAGCAACACAAGAACTTCTGAGTTTTAAGTTCAAATTCACTCACATGGTGGGGCAGCTGGCTGTATGGCCTCTGTAGTCTCAGCATACTGGCCTGGACCAGCTTCATTGACTGCTGCTACACGGAATTCGTATGGCTTCCCTGCAGTCAAACCCTTAACAGTGCACTCAGTGTCTGTAATGTCCACAGGAACCCTAGACACACACAAATTTAAACACAAAAAACTGCACAGAACCTTTTACAAGATCAAGAAAAAGATACTAGCTTAAAAATATGTACAAACACGGAATGGAAAAGTTACAAAACATTAGCAGATACTGTTTTCATTAGAACTATATGAAATGAATAAATAAAAACAACAAAATATTTTAAAAATAAGTTTTACTTTCATTACAGTCCAGAGATACATGATGAAAACAAATACAAAAATATATTTACAGAAAAACCTCAGTCTAATGAAAGGTTCAAGGAATAAAAGCATGCAAGGATCAGTATGTCTTACTTTGTCCATCGCTTTGAACCTTGTTCTCGCTTTTCGAGAATATAACCCTTGACTGGCTTTCCACCATCTCTGGTCGGAGGATCCCATGCAAGTGTAATCGAGTCTTCTGTAGTTCCAGTACATTCTGGAATTCCAGGTTTACCAGGAGGATCTGAAAACAATTAAAAATTCAATTAGCCTTGATTTGGCAGTTTTCAGATCCTTCTGAAAACAATTGAAAATTTAATAAGCCTTGCCCTAGCAGCCACAGGAAAAGAATGTGCTATACATATTTAAAAGTAATATTAAACATTAGAAATGAATGAGTAGAATTAAGAATCCTGCTAGCACCTTAATGACAAGAATGTACTAAAAGCTACTGGGGACCAATGCATAGAAAAAAGCTAAAAGTCAAACTAAGGCAGGCTCTGGGTTGCATGTGGATATTCATAAATTTCCACTAAAATTGTTACAGCTATCGAATACTGATGAAAAATATTAGTGAATATTGTGAGAACATCTGCCAAAGTGTGACAATAACATTTCCAAGATCCTTGAACGTCTTTTTCATATGCGTATTAAGAGACACATTACTTCCTCTCCCAACTTCAGTCTCTACCAGTCAGCATATCGTGAAGGCTACTCCACAGAAATTGCTCTTGTCTCCACACTGTATTACATCTTCTCATCTATTGACAATGGTAAAGCCTGCCTCTCTGTGTGTCTTGACCTTAGTGCAGCCTTTGACACTGTAGACCACCAGTTACTCCTTGCAAGACTTGCAAAAAGCTTTGGTGTCTCTGGGACTGCCTTACACTGGTTAGCTTCATACCTGGTTGACCGCAATCAGCAGGTGGGCATTGGATCTGCTCGGTCAGAGCCCACACTTTGCACTGCTGGAGTGCCACAAGGATCTGTCCTCGGCCCTTTATTATTTACAGTCTTTACTTCTCCAATCAGTCGTATAGCTAAACACTTTGGAATTCAATTACAACAGTATGCAGATGATACTCAGCTCCATATTGCTCTGTCACACACTGATCAGTCTGGTAAACTAAAACTGGAAGAATGCTTCTCATCCATATATGCATGGTTCTGTTTCAATGGTTTGGCCATAAACCCATACAAGTGTGAAGCAATTGTATTTGGCTCATGTCAACGCCTGCGTTCTTTCCCTATGCTCTCTAGCATTGAACTGGCGGGCACTGCTGTGCCGCTTTCAGACTCTGTCAAAACACTTGGGGTTACCCTCGACAGCAAGCTCACATTTCGACCTCACTTAACAAGCCTTGTAAATCTTGTTTCTACCACATCAGGGCAATACGTCACATAAAGTCGGCTCTAACCCAAAATATGTCTGAAACAAATATAGCCTGCTCACTTGTCTCCTCTCACCTCGATTATGCTAATTCACTTTTTGTCGGTCTCTCAGACCTTAAACTCAAAAGGCTTCAATGTATCCAAAATATGTTAGCTCGAGCAGTGCTACTTGTCCCACTACGAACATGCTCCTCTGCCCTACTCCACCAGCTGCATTGGCTCCCTGTTGAATTCAGAATCAAATTTAAGTTAGCTTGTTTGACCTACAAAGCCATCATCACCAGTACACCTACCTATATTCATGCTCTACTAACTCCTTACATTCCTCCTAGTTGCTTACGATCATCAAGTACAGGTCTTTTAGTTGAACCACGATGCAGAACAGTTATGGGCTCTCGTGCATTTCATGGGAATGGAATCGACTACCACTCTCTCTTCGTAGCTCAAATTCATTTCCTTCCTTTAAAAAGCGACTCAAAACTAACTATTTCTCTTTGGCTTTCAAGGATTTGGAAATCTGATTGCATCTTCTCCTGGCGACTGACTATCCGAGCCTCATATTCACATTTAGGTGTGACCATGTGCGCGTTACAAATTTATTAATAATAATAATAATAATTATGCAACACCAACAAGCAATGGATGTGTGGGCAAGCCAGCAGGCCTGCAGACAGATAGACTGAGAGACAAAGAAAGAGACAAACACACAGACATACAAATGGGCTATCATAGCTATACTGGGAAGATCAACAAGCTAGTTTCCACTACCATTGATATAATTCAAAATCAGTTATCTAAATGATCGAATACACTGTGATGAATCTAACGATAAAAGAAGGCAGAATTTACATAATTTTGTTTTAACCGACATTCATACACATACCAAAAGGATGTTTTGCCTTGACTGGGCCTGACGTCACAAGAGGTTCACTCTCGCCGTTTTCATTTACTGCAATAACTCGGAAATCATACTCTTCTCCCTCGTCTAAGTTCTTCGCTGTCGCTTGTGTGTCATCAGGGGATATGTTGCCAGGACACTTCTGCCACCTGTTTGATCCTTTTGGCTTCTTCTCCAGAACATAGCGTTCTATCTTTGATCCTCCATCATCTTTTGGTGGCTTCCACTCGAGTGTTATGGCAGTTGGAGATGTTTCCAGGACCTCCAGTGGACCTTCTGGAGATGATGGCTTGTCTTAAACCACAGAAATAATTGTCAATTAGTAACCTCAAAAAAAACTCTTATCATTCTGAGAAAGTAAAGACACCGTCAGCAGTTGTTTACGTCAAAATCTGCAAACTAATGAATGCGACCTAAAGCGATGAGTCATATGCTCCTATCGAAGCTATTGAGAAGAACTTCAAAATATCATATTGTTTGCATCAGAGTTGCCATCAGTAGATGTCCCTATCCATCACTTAAACCTTATTCATCCTAGTACATAAAAAATTCTCTTTGCTGAGGACTTTATAGTGTTTACGTTATGATATATAGCACCAGTCAAAAACTCCTATCATAATGCTGAAATTCATTTCAGACAGAAAAAAAAGAGCATAACAGCAATGAAGACAGTTAAAAACAGAATCATCAGCCTGCCGATCAGCAGTGTAAAGATGTGGTGAACTTTGCAGTCTTTACAATACCTATGTAAATTTTAAACTATGTAAAACGATAATGCAAAATAGACAGTAAACGGCAAAATCAATGTACTTTGGACAAGGTGACGAACAGGGCAACCACATAAAGAACAACAGATGGATGACCACATACCAAGTACTGTGACATTAATAGTTCCTTCAATAGCACCAGATGCGTTCTTCAATGTCAGTTTGTAAGGCCCAGTGTCCTTTCTTGCTGCATCTTTGATGACCAGCACAGCTTGGTTCTCAGTTGTCTGGAACAATGAAGTGGAATTCATGGTGTCGCCATTCGAAAGAGAATCATTCAGCTGCCTCGCATAGCAATTTAGGCCAGATCTACCAGTAATCTAATCTCTTTTAGAAACCTTTATGGAACTAATAAACCAATATTTTGATGCAAAATGCTTATTTCTAAGCTAGCAACATTTAAAGTCACACTTAGTACAGCAGAACCAGCCAAATTCAAAAAGGCCTCAAAGACAGGTGATAAATAATTTAGGTGTTATACATATCAGCAATTATATTTGGCAAACTGATCACCATCATCAATACCAGTGGCTGGTCAAACCGAAATTAACATCAAACATCCATAGGACTAAAATTAACATTACAATGGATGACATTATACTACATGTTGCAATACACCACATAAAACAACCACACATGTTTCTAGATTAGAGTTAATTGGTAACTGTATAAGAAACTTGCCTCCATTTTGGTTCTATCATCCTTTTCAATTCGACCATCACCTAGTTCCCAGGTGGTTGTGGGGACAGGCCATCCTTTGATTGGCACGGCTATTTTTATCTCCTGTCCTGCCCTCACAGTAATGTCTTTAATGTGGCTGAAGTCTATGCTTGGTTTCTCTGAAAATGTATTTTCAGTAATTAATGTTACTAATTATATTAATTATATTATATAATTAACATATATAAGAAGCAGAATACTCATATAACCGATCAATCAGTTATCTAAATGCCTTCATTCTCTGTATAAAATATTTTAGAAAATTCACTCTAAATAAAAAAAATTAAATTAGTCATAAGCATATCAAGGCATACAAGACCAAACAAGATGGTTGCATGTTTCTGCAGCATATAATTATTTAGCAATTTCAAGATGGCACAAATTGTTTTAATGGTAATTGTTCTGTTCATTTGGACATAGTATATGTTCTTGGAATTATTTCCCTCTTATGCCATTGCGTGTTAGACAAATGCACACACACACATGTACATATATAGATCTTGCTAACTACATATCTTCTATGTACAAATCCAATGGGTTCCTCACCTGAGGAGTTTTATACAGAAATATGAATATGAGGCAGCCAGTCAGAAAATCAAAATCAGATAGACAGTCAGTGTAAAATAGAGAGCAAAACAGACAGCACGCGACAGCAAGCGAGAAGTCGAGATGCGTCAACCTGCGAGATGGACGGACGTCGGTAAAATGGGCCAATTCTACCTTTTGGTTTTTCGGCCACAACAGGTCCAGTTGCTGTGCTCGGTGTACCCGGTCCCGCTTCGTTGACAGCTTTCACCCGGAACTGGTATTCCTCTCCTTCCTTAAGGCCAGGAACTGTACAGGAATTTTCCTTGACAGGGACTGGATTCACTTCCGTCCAGTCTCCACCCTTGGGCTTCATTTCCACCACGTAGCCCTGAATCTTTCCACCACCGTCATTGGTCGGTTTTTCCCAGGATAAAGAAACTGAATTTGGTGTAACCTTGTCAACATTTGGCTGACTTGGGGGACCAGCAGCAACTGTCAATCAAATTATTGAAATCTAATAAAGCATACCTGGCATACAAAACCTAAAAGCTTTACTTTAAGATTTGTATTAGATGATATGTAATGAAATCATTCAATTAAACAAAACTTGATCATGAATTCTTATTTGAACAACAGACGTACATGTATGTATGCATGCATGTACATGTAGGTATAAATATATTATGTACGTATTTATGGAATTTGCAAAAACATCTTTATTCAAAGCCTCTTCAAGAAAACTCATCATGGTGTATGTATGCATGCAGGTATGTAAGCAAGTATGATCAAACCCATGTATGCGTATATTTAATGTATATAATTATGTATGTATATATGTATGTCTATGTATACCGGAAGGCATGCATGTTACACCATGTGACTACCTAAATATGTCACAGATACAAAAAGCATAAATATATATGCACCTAGGCATTTATACAACATCTATACTGGTGAAGTACCTACACCTACTGAAACTGATATTGACTCATGACTGAATGACAAATTCATCTGTATGTTAATAAAGCTCATGTAGATGAAGACGAAAGATCTCCTTTCGTAGTCTTATTCAAACACATAATGATCAACTATTATACAAATGTACACATGCAGGTCTGTGTAAATCCATGTACAAACTAAGCATTTGTCATTTATTTGCGATTTGAAAGTGCATCCTACATGCATATAAAGAATGTGCATGTACATATATATAAATATACATATATAAAAATATATTTATATATATATATATATATATGTATATTTATATATATATATATATATATATATATATATATATATATATATATATATATATATATATATATATATATATATATGTAATGCATTCAGATATTCATATTCACATTCAGAGTAGCTCTGTCATTTAATTTGAAACTCATGTGACACAGTTCTGTTAATTTTATTTAAACTGCAGTTTAACCCTATTTTTTTGCAAACCAAAGCCTTCTATGTTTACTCAGTATATTAAAGATGGTCTGAGGCAAACAGCTTACAAATTGGATCTCTAACTCTGTGAGGTCCAGTAGCTTTGCTTGGTTTTCCAGGACCAGCATCGTTGATAGCCACCACTCGAAACTCCCACT